>CAWUFW010020980.1:0-134546 GCA_963921515.1 Calotriton arnoldi
AAACAAATTCCAAACTGGTATTTATGGCCTTGGATGAGTGGGTCAGTAACGGGAACATCCTTTCACCCATTCTAGGTTGTTTTAGACAAGGGCTGTCCACAATTGATCAGATCTTTACTTTTCTACACTCAATCTACAAGACCAGTACAGTGAAAAAATGCCCCTGTACGTGGCATTTTTAGACTAATCGTCTGACTTTCATCTGGCCTCAAGAAACCACCTTTGGGAAAAACTTTGCATATTGAGCCTAAAGCCAGGCATTTAGTCTATAATTCAAGTGTTATATTCTGGAGCCTCCATTCAGCTGAGACTAAGTCAAAAGGGGCACATTAGCAGGAAATTATACACAAATAGGGGAGTTGAGAAAGGCTGCCTTCTAGCACCTCTTTTGTTCTCTCTTTATATCAACAATATATATGAAGAAGTTATGAAAGCGTCTGTTAGAAATGGGGTTTTCTAGTTGGCAGGTTGTTACCCGGTCCAAGTAGGGACCCTTCTTCCTAGTCAGGATAAGGGAGTTACAATTCTGAAATAACCCAAGCTCACCCCTTTGGTAGCTTGGCATGAGCAGTCAGGCTTATCTCAGAGGTAGTGTGTGAAGCATTTGTACATAACAAACAGTAATACAGTGAAAACACTAGAAAAGGACGCCACACCAGTTTTAGAAAGTAAGCCAATATTTATTGTGTAAAATAAGACTAAAACGATAAGAATCCAACATACAGTTATTCAAAATACTCATAAAGCAAAAATAGACTTTAAAAACAGTTGCTTGAAGTCGATAGCTCCATTCAAGGACATCACAGCATCATGAACACACAAATCCAACAGTTCTGGCCGGCTGCAGCGTCGCGGGCCAGCTATGGTGTCGGGATGACCAGCAAAACAATAGCTGCAAAACGGAAATTATATGACAAAACATTAAACGGCCCCACTAAATCAATACCCAGTTTCTTCCAAGGTCCAGAAGGACATTCAATAGGTTTCAATGGTGGTGTGGTCGTTTTACGAGATATATCAGACATGGAACACACAACACAACTCTTGACTAAGAGATCAATTTCACCATCCATTTGTGGCCACCAAAATGATTCACACACCCCCCCGTTTTGTCAACGTAGCCCCTAAATGTCCTTCATGCACTTTTGCCAGTATAATGTGTCTCAATTCCATTGGAGGTATCAATTTGTCACCTCTCAAACGCAAACCATCCTCAATGGTTAACTCATCCAACACAAAAAGGTTGTAGATTCAAATCCAATGACTTCTTTCTAGGCCACCTTGCTGTAACATGTTCCATTACTTCTTTCATTACCCAGTACTTTATCAAACTTTTTTCCACACCTCCTCAGTGAACTGACTGACATTTTCCACTTCGATGGCTGCAATCAAACAACACTCATCCTCACTCTCGCCTGTCACCTCTTCTTTCCCAACAATCGTATTTTTTGACAAATAATCAGCCCTCACATTTCTCCCTCCAGAAATGTGAACCACTTCAAAATTGAATTGAAGTAACCTAGCTGCAAATCTTGCAATCCTGGGAGTGCAACTTTTACAATTGGTGGCATTCAAAATAGAAACTAATGGTTTGTGATCCGTTTGCAAGACAAAACTTCTCTCCCAGAGATAGCACTTACATTTTTCTATGGCCCACCAACAAGCCAAGAGTTCTATTTCTATCACAGAATTGTGGACCTCAGCATCTCTGAGGACTCCAGACGCAAACCCAACAGTGTTTTCTATGTCACCAGCTCTCTGTGTCAACACAGCACTAACACCAAGCTTGCTCGCATCCACAGTCAACCAACATTTAGGGTTATTATCATAAGGTTTGAGCGCACTCACGGTGATCAACTGCTGTTTGATGTCAGCAAAAGCAGCCATGCACTCATCATTCCACTGAAATTCCGTCCTGTCTTTCAACAAATTTGAAATAATCCTAACCCTGGAGGCAAAACCTGGTATGAACCGTCAGTAAAATTCGCAAAGACCCAAAAAGGATTTCACCCCTGCTTTATCCACTAGGGGAGGTGCTTCAAGAATGGCTTCAACTAATCCCGGTTTAGGACATAAACTATCCTCCGAAACAAGGTGTCCTAAGTATTCCACTAAAGGCTTTACAAATTGACATTTTCCCCTCTTGAGCACTACACCAGTTTATCAAAAGCGATAAGCACTTGCCTTAAGATCTGGTCATGCTCCATGCGAGAATTCGTAATGGATCAATGCATCATCCTGAAAAACAGAGACATTGGACATTCCCTTTAGTAATTCAAACTTCAGTCTCTGGAAGATGGAGGCTGCTGCTGCCAAGCCGAACAGCATGCGGCAGTACTGGAACGTCCCCAAAGGGGAAACAAATGCTGTCAAATGGCGTGATTCATGGGCCAAATCTACTTGATGTTGAGCAGATGCTAATTCCAATTTGGTGAAAAAACTAGCCCCAGAGATTGTTGACAACATCTCACTGATCTTGGGAAGAGGATGTGAATCTATCCATATCAAATCAATCACAGAATTTGTAGAGCGCACTACTTACCCGCAAGGGTCTCAAGGCGCTGGGGAAAAAAAAGGGGGGGGTGCTGCTACTGGTCGAACAGCCAGGTCTTGAGTAGCCTCCTGAAGGTCAGCAGGTCTTGGGTCTGTCGTAGGCTTAGTGGAAGGGTGTTCCAGGTCTTGGCGGCGAGGTGGGAGAAGGATCTGCCGCCGGTGGTTGTTCTTCGAATGCGAGGGACGGTGGCGAGGGAGAGGTCGGTGGAGCGGAGCTGGCGGTTGGGGACGTAGAAGAAGAGTCGTCTGTTGAGGTAGGCTGGGCCAGTCTTGTGGAGTGCCTTGTGTGCGTGGATTAGGAGTTTGAAGGAGATTCTCCTGTCGACGGGGAGCCAGTGCAGGTTCCTCAGGTGGGGGGTGATGTGGCTGTGGCGTGGTACGTCGAGGATCAGGCGTGCGGAGGCGTTTTGTATGCGTTGCAGTCGCTTGATGAGCTTGGCCGGGGCTCCCGCTTAGAGGGCGTTCCCATAGTCAAGTCTGCTACTGACGAGGGCCTGGGTGACTGTTCTTCTTGTATCTGTCGGGATCCACCTGTAGATCTTGCGAAGCATGCGGAGGGTGTTGAAGCAGGAGGAGGAGACTGCGTTGACTTGCTTGGCCATGGAGAGCGTTGAGTCGAGGATGACTCCCAGGTTGCGTGCGTGGTCGGTGGGTGTCGGGGCTGCTCCCAGTGTCGTTGGCCACCAGGAGTCGTCCCAGGCTGAGGGGTTGGAGCCGAGGATGAGGACCTCTGTCTTGTCCGTGTTCAGCTTTAGTCGGCTGCTCTTCATCCAATCGGCAACGGCCTTCATTCCTTCATGGAGGTTGGATTTGGCGGCGAGGGGGTCTTTGGTGAGGGAGAGGATCAGTTGAGTGTCGTCGGCGTAGGAGATTATGTTGAGGTCGTGCTGTCTGGCGATGCGTGCGAGCGGGCCATGTAGATGTTGAACAGTGTTGGGCTGAGGGATGATCCAAGGGGTACGCCGCAGATGATCTCGGAGGCTTCGGATCGGAATGGTGGGAGGCGGACTCTCTGGGTTCTGCCGGCGAGGAAGGAGGTGGCCCATTCCAGGGCCTTGTCTCGGATCCCTGCGTCGTGGAGGCGTGCGCGTAGAGTGCGGTGGCAGACAGTGTCGAAGGCGGCGGAGAGGTCCAGCAGGATGAGGGCTGCGGTCTCACCGTTGCAGTGCTGTGGTTGCTGCGGAACCCTGATTGGGATGGGTCCAGGATGTTGTTTTCTTCGAGGTATCGGGTTAGCTGTTTGTTGACGATCTTCTCGATGACCTTGGCTGGGAACGGAAGCAGGGAGATGGGCCGGAAGTTCTTGGGTTTTTTGAGTAGGGCGTTGATCTCTGAGTGTTTCCAGCTCTCTGGGAAGGTCGCGGTCTCGAAGGAGAGATTGATCACGTTGCACAGGTGGGGTGCGATGGAGCTGCTGGCTTTGTTGAAGATGTGGTGCGGGAAAGGGTCTGACGGGGAGCCGGAGTGTATTGTGCTCATGGTCTTGATGGTGTCATCGATGTTCACGCTGGCCCAGGCTGGCAAGGGGTCGTGGTCGATGGTGTGCGGCGGGTCTGGTGCATCGGTCTTAGTTGGGGCTGTCTGGGTGTTGAAGCTGTCGTGGATGTCGGCGATCTTGCGGTGGAAGAAGGTGGCGAGGGAATCGCACAGGGCTTGCGACGGCGGGATGTCGTTGGTGTTGGAGCTGGGGTTGGAGAGTTCCTTCACGATGTTGAAGAGCTCCTTGCTGTTGTGTGCGTTGTTGTCTAGGCGGTCTTTGAAGGAGATTCTCTTGGCGGACCTGATGAGGTGGTGGTGGTTACGGATGGCGTCTTTGTGGGCTGCGTGGTTGTCCGGTGTCTTATCACTGTGCCATTTCTTCTCTAGTTTCCGGCAGGTACGCTTGGAAGCTAGGAGTTCCGGGGTGAACCAGCTGGCTCTTTTGGTGGTGTCACTGTAGGTGAGTTTTTTCAGCGGGGCGAGGGTGTTGGCACAGTCGTCTATCCATCGTCTGAGGTTGCAGGCAGCGTCGGTGTTGGATGGGTCGGAGGGAGGGCTGAGAGCGAGGTTTGCCCATAGTTGGTCTTCGGTGACTTTGCTCCAGCAGCGGCGTGGGATCTGTTGGGTGCGGTGGTGTGTGGTGGGTTTCTGGAAGGTGAAGTGGATGCAGCGGTGGTCGGTCCAGAGGAGTTCCGTGGTGTGGCTGAAGGAGACGTGGGAGCTTGAGGAGAAGATGGGGTCGAGCGTGTGGCCGGCGGAATGGGTCGGTGTTGTGACGAGCTGTCTCAGTCCGAGGTTGGCGAGGTTGTCGATCAGGGTGGTGGAGTTGCTGTCGTTGTTGTTCTCCAGGTGAAAGTTCAGGTCTCCGAGGAGGATGTAGTCGGTAGAGGTCAGGGCGTGCGTGCTGATGAAGTCGGCGATGTAGTCACTGAACTGGGGTCGGGGCCCAGGGGGTCTGTAGACAAGGGTGCCTCTAAGGGTGGTGTTGGGGTCCGTGTGGATCTGGAAGTGCATGTGTTCGGCGGTGCAGAGAATGTCGTCGGCGCTGGTCGAGACCCTGATGGTGTTCTTGTGGACGATGGCGATTCCTCCTCCTACTCCGTTGATGCGGTCTCTGCGGGTGATCTTATAGCCGTCTGGGATGGCTATGGCGATGTCGGGTGCGGAGGAGTCGTTCATCCAGGTCTCTGTCAGGAAGGCGAGGTCTGGTGATGATGTGTCGAGCATGTCCCAGAGCTCGACGGCGTGTTTGCGTGCGGAGCGGGTGTTCAGTAGGATGCATCGGAGGTGGTTGAGGTCCTTCTTGGCGGGCGCTTCGGTGGCTCTGAGGCTGGTGTAGCTGCAGTTCCGGCAGGTGAAGGGACCATGAGTGCGTTTCAGGGCGGCCTTGAAGCAGTTGTGTGTCCGTCCGGGGTTGAGAGCGTGGAGTGTGGTGGCATCATATCGGCGTCGGTCCTCGGGGTTCTGGCACTGGGCGCGGTCCAGGCGCGGACAAGCGCAGACGGGCTTGCCTTAGGCGCGCCTTCGGCGTGCCAGCGGCGCGGCCGCACAGCGGCCGCCATATATGGGGAGGTGGGAGGGAGGAGCAGCTGGGAGGCGGGAGGCAGGGGCAGCGAATGGGCAGTCAGGGGGGCGGGGCCGCAGCGGCGGGAGTGGAGAGAGGCAACAAGGGGTACAGAAGGCAAAAAGGACACAGGGAAATGGGGGCAACGAGGGGAACAGAAGGCAAAAAGGACACAGGGAAATGGGGGCAATGAGGGGAACAGAAGGCAAAATGGGCACAGGGAAATGGGGGCAACGAGGGGAACAGAAGGCAAAATGGGCACAGGGAAATGGGGGCAACGAGGGGAACAGAAGGCAAAAAGGACAGAGAAATGGGGGCAACGAGGGGAACAGAAGGCAAAATGGGCATAGGGAAATGGGGGCAGCGAGGGGAACAGAAGGCAAAATGGACACAGAGAAATGGGGGCAACGAGGGGAACAGAAGACAAAATGGACAGAGAAATGGGGGCAACGAGGGGAACAGAAGGCAAAATGGACACAGAAAAATGGGGGCAACGAGGGGAACAGAAGGCAAAAAGGACTCAGAGAAATGGGGGCAATGAGGGGAACAGAAGGCAAAATGGACACAGAGAAAAGGGGGCAACGAGGGGAAACAGAAGGCAAAACGGGCACCGAGGCCACAAGCAGAGGGGCGAGCTTACCAGCAGCAGCAGCGGGCAGGACACCACAGGCGGAGCTGTGTGGCGGGGGAGCGACCTACCTGGCAAGGTCAAGGGTCGCTCTTTGTTGAGAGCTCTAAGATCCACACAAACTCTCAACTCACCATTCTTCTTCTTGGTGACTACCAGGGGTGGAAGCCACAAAGAGGACTCAACAGGCTCAATTATTCCTTTCATCGGTAAGCCCTCCAATTCCTTTTCAAACTCACTACGTACACTGAAGGGACATCCCTCAACTTATGCTTCACAGGTATAGTATTAGCCTTTGTTTTTATTTTGTGTTGAAATCCTACAATTTTCCCAAGTTTCCCTGAAAATACTCTAGGGAATTCATTCAACAAATCCTCAATGTCATTAGAATCTCTGATCACAGTGACATGTTCCTTTGTACCTGGGTTCAGAATCATACCAATCAATCCTTGGCGGAACCATCCTAAGATGTTCAAACCCTTTACAGCAACATACATTTTTCCACAAATGCGTCTCCCTTTAAACACTATGGGGCCGATTCACAGAACTAATCTGAGATAAAATTCTAAACTTACTACTTTTGGTATTCACAGAAGGCATTTAGTAGTAGTAAAGTTAGGACTCCTAACTTTACTACTACTAAACTAAGATAAAATCCTAAACTTACTACTTTTGGTATTCACAGAAGGTATTTAGTATTAGTAAAGTTAGGACTCCTAACTTTACTACTACTAAATGCCTTTTGTGAGTACCGAAACTCGTAAAGTTAGGATTTTGTCTCAGTTTAGTAGTAGTAAAGTTAGGAGTCCTAACTTTACTACTACTAAATGCCTTCACTGACAGAATATCAACGGCCCGAATATCGACCTACAAGAATATCGAGTACAGAATATCGACATCCTATCTCTACAAAGGTAAGTACAAAAATATCGAAACCAAAATATCGTTGTTTAAAATATCGTTTTTTTAAATGTCTTAAAAATAATATAAAATTAATTAAATAATAAATATAATTAATAAAAACAGTTAGAATTATTTAAAAAAGTTAAAAATGATAAATAACAAATGTAATATATAAAAGAATTAAACATACATATTTAAAAAAATTATATATATTAACTTAATATTAATAAATAATTATTTTATTTACTTATAAAATGTCAGAAACATAATACAAATTATAAATACATATATATATATATATATATATATATATATATATACATAAACCTAATATAAATATAAAAATAAAAGATATATATAATAAATTAAAATATAATTAATATTTATTTGTAAAAAAATATTTTACACTACATTAACTATAACAGTAGGGAAAATGTTGGATAGCGTAGGGGATAAAATTACTATTCCCACTCCAGAGAGTGCAACAGTAGGGAAAGTGTTGGATAGCGGAGGGGAATAATTTACTATTCCCACTCCAGCAAGTGCAACAGTAGGGAAAGTGTTGGATAACGGAAGGGAATAATTTACTATTCACACTCCAGAGTGTAAAAGTAGGGAAAGTGTTGGATAGCGGAGGGGTTAAAATTACTATTCCCACGCCAGTAATTGCAACAGTAGGGAAAGTGTTGGATAGCGGGAGGGTAAAAATTACTATTCCCACTCCAGTGAGTGCACCAGTAGGGAAAGTGTTGGATAGCGTAGGGTAAAAATTACTATTCCCACTCCAGCAAATGCAACAGTAGGGAAAGTGTTGGATAGCGGGTGGGTAAAAATTACTATTCCCACTCCAGTGAGTGCAACAGTAGGGAAAGTGTTGGATAGCGGAGAGGTAAAAATTAATATTCCCACTCCAACGAGTGTAACAGTAGGGAAAGTTTTGGATAGCGGAGTGGTAAAATTTATATTCCCACTCCAAGGAGTGTAACAGTAGGGAAAGTGTTGGATAGCAGAGGGGTAAAAATTACTATTCCCACTCCAGTAATTGCAACAGTAGGGAAAGTGTTGGATAGCGGGTAGGTAAAAATTACTATTCCTACTCCAGTGAGTGCAACAGTAGGGAAAGCGTTGTATAGCGGAGGGGGGGGTAAAAATTACAATTCCCACTCCAGCGAGTGCAACAGTAGGGAAAGTGTTGGATAGCGTAGGGGAATAATTTACTATTCCCACTCCAGCAAATGCAACAGTAGGGAAAGTGTTGGATAGCGGAGGGGAATAATTTAGTATTCCCACTCCTGCAAAATAATTAACATTAGTTAACAAATAATGAATTTGTCAAAAATAATTAACATCCGACCATATTCCCCTATAAACGACACCACCAATATTATAAAATATTACACAATTAACATAATTAATTAATTAATTAATAACAATTAACAAGCAAATTAAAAACCATCAAAAATAAATTAGATCACACAATTAACACTATAAAATAACTTTAAATAAATATTATATAAAAAAATAATAAATTTTTTATTAAAATTAAATTACTTCCCACCCTACTCCCCTATCAACCCACAACCCACTCTTAAAAAAACTTACACAATTAACATATTTACCAATTAATTATTAATTATTAATATCCAAGTAATAACTAATTAATAACACTTGTTAAACACAATTAACAATATAACATATTAATTACATAAATATTAATTAATACAATTATTAATTATAATTAAATTACTTCCCACCCTACTCCCCTATAAAACCAAAACCCGCTCCTAAAAAAATTACACAATTAACATATTTACCACTTAATTATTAATTAGTAATAACCAATTAAAAATTAATAACCAATTCATTAACACAATTAACAATATAAATTATTAAATACAAAAATATTAATTAATAAGATCATTAATTAAATAATTTCAATTAAATTACTTCCCACCCTATTCCCCTATAAACCCACAACCCGCTACGGAACTAAAATACGCAAAAATTAATTAACATAACATTTCGATATTATAAACAACGATATTTATACTTACGATATTACTAACTTCGATATTAAGTAAAACAATATTTCTTACCTACATGTCGATATTCTTGTTGACGATATTCTTGCAGGTCGATATTCTGTCACATCGAAATTTAAACATAGATATTATGGCATATCGATTTTTAAAACTCAATATTATGTCTGCATACTAACTCAGGGGTGACAAATGTATTAAAAAGGGAGGTTTAGACCTGGCAAAACATTTATTATGCCAGGTCTAACTGGCAATTTAAAGTGAACACAGGCTGTAATGGCAATCCTGAGACATATTTTAGAGGTGCAGGATAACTAGTAGCATTGAACTTACATGCCCTGTGTACATGTTGTACCACTTTATCAGGAGTTTATGAGTAAATTAAATGTGCCAATTGGGTGCAGGCCAATTTTATCATGTTTAAAGGAGTGAGCATAAGCACTTTAGCACTAGTTAGCAGTGGCAAGGGGCACAGAATCCTAATGTCAACAAAAACAAATTTCAGAAAACAGGAGGGGAGAGGCAAAACGTTTGGGGGTGACCCTCCAGAGAGGGCCAAGTCCAACACTACTTGTTTAACAACTGCATGCTTCCTTTGGCCAAATGACTTCATCAGGAAGGTGCACTTTTACATGTATGCTGAAGACACCAAATAGATTTTTGGCTCATCCAAATATTCGAATGACTCAAACTCAAACAAAAAACACAACACAAACAAGTAATAGAAATTCCTAGAAAAACCATCACCAGGCATGTGTAAATCAGCATTGGTCCTGCCTGAACAGACAGGCCATGTTCCCTCCAGACACTAACATAAACAGCTACCAACTGGTTTTAACCTCTGGGTGTCGTGTAGTTCCTATAAAACCTATACAGGATCTACGCGTTTGGACAACATACACTGCAGGATTGGTGTCAGACTGATTCTAGACACCCCCACTGGGTATGTTGGCCTGTGTACCAGCTAGATCACAGTGCCACTAGAAACCCCTCTACCCAAGGAGAGAATAGTTCTTGGCAACTATCAAACATGACAACCCTGATCCCTCTGGACCGTGGAAACAGTGTACTACCTTTCGCTCAGTCACTCGTGCTCACTTAGTCTCAGACAGATACACGGAATAAACAGTAGGGACGTTTTCAATAAGTATTTATTGAACAGTCATTATTCTAGTGTAAAATAGGTGTGCTGAAACAATCATTAGACAGTAACAGATATAGATGATTAGAAGCACTAGGAAAGTAAAAGGATGGTAGAGTTCTATCATTTTGCTATAATCATGAATGCAGGTAAGTACATAAAATACATGATAATAAAATGCGTACTCCTACGATGCAACCCTAACTAGATGTACCTGAGTGTACCTAACATGTATGTAGGTGTTAAGCCAAGAATCCCTCAAGGATAGAGTCAACCCCCATTACCTGAAGTGAGAAACTGTGGGACCCCGTCCTGCTTTCGGGTTGGACACCCCGCAAGGGATGTCAGACCACTGCGAGCTGGAGTATCTGCATGCAGGGGCTTCAGCGTCTCGCGTCAGTGTGTCGGCATGGAAGTCCTGATCTCCTCTCCCTATCTCAGCAAGATGTGATTTTTATATACCCAGAGGTATCACCAGGGGTTCTACCTTGCTGTGCCACTGTCGGACGAAGAATGACGTCGGGAATGAACCTTGTACATAGTTATTATGCAGGAAATGGTAGCCCTGCTGAGATTCCAAGAATCCAAGGATCCTCATGCATAATGTATGAGGCTATTAGTTCAGGGAAAACCCACGTTCTGTAAGCAGTACTGTAACTAGGTAAAGGGTCAGTCCTAGCAGCCCGTTATGTATTTATTGTAGGGACGAATATAGGGGAAAGGTTGGGATGTTACCCGAGCCAATATGGGGGTACCTAAATGGAATATAACACCCACTCCTCAACCGACTGGACGATTTAATCTAATTCTAACATACTACCTGTCTAGGTACTGGTACGCAAACATATTTAGTAAAAAGCATAGTTCCGCTTAATTTTTTTTAAAGTGTTTAAAAACTCTAAAAAGTGCTAAACAGAAAAATTGTCACTCACGCCATAGCTCTAATATGTCCGTATATATACTTAAAACAAATACAAGCATCGGTAAGCCATGCAGGTCATAAAAGTGTCAATTTGTTTTGGAGTTCCAAATTTAGTTCTTGTTTTTAAAAAACATAGGGGCCGATTACGATCCCTGTAACACCTTGCAGAGTACGTCAATCGAGCACAGATGATCTTCCGTACTGCCTGCAGCCGATGCTGGGGCAGCCTGTGCTCCATCCAAAGCCTTGGTGTCAGTGGAGGAGTCGGTATCCATTCCTACAGGAGCAGAAACTTCCTGTGGAGGCTCTAAGAATGTAGCTATCAACATTGGAATACGCTGGGGACACTGCAGAACATGGGCCATTATCGGGTCCAGTAGTGCATCAACGTCTGGATGCGCAATCGATGGAAGTGTCAGACAGAGATCCAACAAGCATTCTTCTCCGCAGAACAGGCATCGGAGAACAGGTAAGCTGCAGTCCATCCAGACCGGTCTAAATGACATGAACCAAGATGCACTCAGTTCCCGTAGCCGAGGTGTGCCCGGATGATGTACCATGCGATCACGGTATTTGCGCTCCAGGAGCACTGTTTCCATCTCTTTGGTGACTGGGACGTCCATTGCGAATTAGAAACAGGATCAGGGAGGTCCTCCAAAAATGCTTCAGAATACGGAGTGTATAAAGTTTGGTATAACTCTGAGGACCATCTGAAAGGTGCTTAACAGTCCCGAACCTATGGTCTTAAATAGGTGTACTATACCCGTCGTATCAGACATGTTAAAGATACGATTCACTATTTCTGTGAAATGGAAGGGGCAATTCGTACGTATGAGTGCCTGTATCGCGGCTGAGGACCTTGCGATCTGGAGATCAAAAGTCTCCCGGGCAGAGGTTAAGGGCACGGTTTTTTGTAAAAGCATGGCTTTCATTCTGCTCAGAGTATCAAACCGTATAAGAGAAACATTTAGTGAAGGCCATAACGGCGCCTCCCTGACTGCAGGTGTCGGTGGAAACAATACTTGCATACAGAAAGTAACCCTGGAGCTCAGTTACCAGATATGTGATGCCCGGAAGCATGCCACAACAACCTTGATCGTTCAGCATCAAGTAACTCCCATTGGAAAGTAGCTTGAATACCGGAGTAATCACAGCTGCTGGGGTACCCCTCAAGTGGCAGGATAGGTTTGCTACCGAACCATTGCAGGCCCCGTGCAACATAATATCCTGGCGTATGAGGGAACCACTCAAAGCGGTCTCGCAGTTTGTACCGTTTAGAAACAGTTCTCGATCCCCACTCATGCATCGAAATCTGTACGGTAATTCCCAAGATTCCTTGATATATTCCCTGCCCATTTCTTCATACCTGCCTGCCTGTTGTTGTTCTAGGCAGTACTGAAACTGGAAAGTTGTGACCGGTAATGTTAAAAGGCCATGGATCAACTATTCTGTGGACGGTGATTCTGCCACAGTAAAAGGTAATCTATCCAGTTTTTCAATTCGCAGCATTGTATATTTCGCTCCTCGCTGTGCCATTTTCATCTGTTTTTCTGTTAGGTTGTATGCGGAAAACAGTGACGTACTGTTGATATAACGCCAAGGCACATAGCCTGTGCGCAATGTTAGCAGCGTCCAGCTCAATAACATAATAGAACCTAATTGTGACTGTCCGTGCTGTAGTATGGACAACTCTTGGTCTAGTACATCAATAGCAGAAGATACAAAGTTTCCCAGTGAATAAACCCTGGATGTCAACGTAGTCATACCATTGTCAACTACGGCTAACGCCTTTTCTAAATTGATCCTATCTATTTCTCGTAGTCTCTCCGCTGCTTCTTGTTGGGAGATTTTCCAAATTTCATTTTAGATGGCATAATAGAAACGTTTCTGACGTGGCTTTCTGGGACATAATAAAAAATCCCTTAGGTCCACATCATCTGTTAGTAAGGATAAGTGTTGTTTCACCTGTGTTAGTGTTGAGGTTCTTAGCCAATCAAGGCATACCTTCCCAACACTGTATGATATCACTACTGTTCTCTTTGTACGTAGCATGGGTCTGGCCTATGGACACTGAACCCTTCGGATGTACCCCTGAATCTTTCCTGACATCCATTAGTGTCTGTGGGCCAAACCAACCATCCCTACCAATTGGTGTCTGATCTATTGTATTGTAAGATGTCATCTAAGGTAGCCCCTTTCAATGATGTAAAATTGACCTCGGCCTGTGATGGTGTTGGAATTCGAGGTGTTTTAAATCCTTGTTCTTGGCTATTCCAAGGCAGGAAGTCTGTTGCACAGTCTTATTTAGAAATATCATCTGCTGAGGAATGAGGCATTCTCTAAATAACGCCTCTGTTCCCTGGACTTGCCAGTTTCTAGAACCCCAGACTGATTTTAGGTCTATAGTGTCTTTCCATAAGTCGAAACCCTGTTCCGACATTTGGGTAATAAAGGAAGCAGAGTAAATCTGTTTGTTGTTAGTCAGTATATTTTTCTGTGCGGATGTCGGTGCAACCTTATAGTAATATGAGGTCGGGTCTGAAATAATAAACGCTGAAAAATATGAACATTTTTGTGCAAAAGTTTTCGAACTACTTTTCGGCGGTGTTGGGCAATGTTCCCATTGGTGATATGTGAAAACATTTCTAGGGTTACTGGATTTGTGTAGAAAATGATGACAATAATGTTGGTAACAATACATTGTTTTAAAGACTGATGTGTCTTCTAACAACTCATTGCTAGAAAATGCGGCAGATTGTTCTAAATCAGACAACATATTATTCACAGTTTCAAAGTCCCAATCATCAGAAAATGTACTGGAGGTAATGATATCATTCAAGGAAATTTTAAATAAATGTGGTATTTCTAAAGTTTCTGTTGGTCCAAATATATAATAATCAACATTGTCCCAAACTATACCATCGGGTATAGGGACTGCTGTAATGTTCACTGATGACAAGTCTCTTTGTTCACGATGTGAGGAAACATGAGGTTTCAGGAGTAAGTTCACTTTTGATGCTGCATAGCTTTGGCGAACATAAGTTCCATTAATAAGTAAGTAGAAGACAGCTACTAAGCCTAACCAGAATAGAAAGAAAAGTATCCCGGTGCTTATCCACAGTTCTATCCAAGGTGACACCAGGTAAGTCTTTTTAAGAAAAATGTAGAAGTCTTTGATTTGTTGTTTACGAGAAATTGGGGCTGGCATTTGTCTCAGGTTCACTTGGATCCAAAGATAAGGTATCAAAGTCGATGAAATAGCCAGATGCAGTTTGATCCATTTTAGGTAGCTCAGCAGGTTTTGTTGAACTTGTAGATGGTGCTTGTTGAGGCATATTTAGGTAGACATCAGTGTTAGGTCGTATTGAAAGTTGTCTTTCTTCTTGATTTTGTATTCCTTGTTCAAGGGGAACGAGTTCCATTGCATTGTTGCTTAGTCCATCATTCCGTATGGGTGGCTCTTCGAAGGTGATGAGCCTTTCAGTTTGAACTTCCTACATGGTAGCGAGAGGAGGGCGGCGGCTATCCTACCCTAGTAGGCTTGTACTGGGGTAATAAGTAGACCCCTAGAACCCAAGCCTAGGGCTGGCGGGGGAGGCAGAGCACGTCGTTGCTCTGTAGAGTGGGATGCTGGCGACTTGCTTTTCTCCTACCCTGTGCTCCGGGCCCCTTGAGGGTCTAGGGGTCTACTTATTACCCCAGTACAAGCCTACTAGGGTATTCCCTGCCGTCTCTGGGTACTAGCCATAATAAAAGCAGAACCAGACGGTAGTGCACCACTCACATTTTAGTTTTTTCTGGTCCTGATGAAGTGCCACTAGACCCGTTAGGGGCTAAAGAGGCACGAAACATGTTGACCCACTTCACTTTGGCAGCCCTTGAGGAACATTAAATCGACGTACGGGCCCACACACTGTCTTTTAATCAGGCTCGAGCTACCTAAGCCAATAAACCAGACCAGAGTAGGACTGCTCCTGACCTATTTTATCTCACCTACCCGTGCACTACCCAGCCCTCACACCCGCACGCACCCAGCGGCTTCTCCAAAAGATCTCCGACAAAGAGCCCAGTTTACGGGAGCCCGCCAGGCATTGCAGTGCTGGCCCAACGAGGAGCAAGGCCCAATGATGAAGCATGACATCCTCCGGGGTGTGTGAGGGCATCACGAAGAAAGGCCTCCCTTTCCCCTCACGTCCAGTTAGGAACTGCACACCCTGCTGATTCTCAGTCCCGTTCGGGAGCCTGTGTGCAGGACCTCATTCAAACCTAGCTCCCAGTCCCTTAATTTTTTGAAACCTCATAAGGAGTGACACCCCCTAGAGAGATTCTTGGCATGTTATTTAAGGTCCTCTGAACCCCATATAAGTGATTGACCCAACTACCACCCGTGCCTAATACTCTAGCTGTTAATGATTGCTCTAAGTCCCGGTTTTTCCTCTCCACAACCGAATTTCCCTCGGGATGGTACGGAGAGGAGTACCGCAATGCTACACCCAAAACTCTAATGGCCTCCTTGTAAGCTAACGCGGGGCCACGGTCAGAATGTAATGTGCCAACTGCGTATGTCCCTATAAAGAATCGCAAATCTTTGATAACAGTTCGAGCATCAGCCGAGCGCAGAGGCCATACCCATAGGAATCTCGAGCAGGAATCCACTGCAACCATTATGTACTTGTAGGCCCCATCAGATTGTAAGGGCGCGCAGCAGTCCAAAGAGACACACGCAAGAGGTCTGTCTGATATTAACAATGGTGTCTGCGCTGGACGTGTGATGGTCCTTCATCTGCTGACAGATGTTGCACTTCAAGACATAGGGGTCGATTCCGATCTCGGTCGGTAGGGCTCCGAATCGGATTCGGCTTTACCGGATCCGAGTCGGAGGCTTTGTTTCCGACCGATTCGTACAGTCGTCCGAGCGAGCAAGTACGATGCGATTGAACGCGAAATCGCCGAACGACTTGTTCCCGGGTCCGAACCGCTCCGTCTGACTCGTTCACACTCGATTTGTGGCGCGCAATGGAGATGTTTTACGACCGAGCCAGTATGATGCACGATCCGGACAGCCGTACGAGTCGGACACACATGGGTCCCCCCTATACATGCATGTACGGTGCGGATGGCACCAATGCGTACCCACTACAGGGGGCCCCCTTGTGCACAACGTACCCATTGAGTCAATGGGAGCCCATGTACACGTCGTACGACCGGCTCCCATTGACTTCAATGGGAGTCCGACCGAACCGAGTCCAGCAGCATACGGCCGCATCGTACTCGTTCGGTCGGACTGCAGGGGTCCGGCTCGGTCGGAAAACAATCCGGATCCGGATCGATCGGAGAGCTTTCCGACCCAGATCGGAATCTGCCCCATAGACTTTGGTCTGCTTTGTTAACCCTGGCCACCAATAGCGTTGTTTCACTAAAGAAACAGTCACCGTAACTCCTGTTTGTGCAGAACCCAAACCCTCATGTGCAGCTAATATTAAGCCTAATCTGAGATCCATGTTTGATATTACTCTATCCCCCACTCCAGGAATCTGAGCAAATGGAACGTTGTTTGCATCTAGCTTGTAGGAGTCCTGAAGTGGAAAACCTTTCTGAAGTGCTTTGTTGTCTTTGCGTGAAGCAATGACAGCTACCATTAGCTGTCCATATATTCTCGTTTTCGAACAAGTGATTGTAGCTACAGACACAGTTCGTACTGCCACCTTCGCGGCTTCATCAGCCAATGAATTCCTTTCAACGTGAAGGCCATCACATTAATGATTCAGCGTGTGTATCACGTGAGCTCTTGGTAGTTCGTTTTTTACCTCAGCTACCTGTTCCCATAGCATTTTGTGCTTAATTGTGCCACCTTTTGAGTGTTTAAACCCATTTTGTCCCCAATAATGAAGATATTCATTGTATGACTGGACATAGTAGAAAGAATCGCACACTATTAGTGTGGGGAATCCTCGATCCGTATTTATCAGTGCCAGTAAAAGAGCTTTTAGTTCTGCTAACTGAACCGTGCAGACTCCTAGAGACTGAGGGGCCGATTCCGATCTCGGTCGGAGGCGCACCTAACGCCATTCGGTCGGGAAAAAAGCCATGCGAATGCCTGTTTCCCGACCGATCCGCACATTAATCCGAACGAACAAGTACGATGCGCACAACAGCACAGATTCCGACCCAGTCGTACTCACCCAATCCAGGTCCCGTTCCCCGACCGAGCCGGATCCGTAAACGCAGAATCGAGTCGCCCGGAAGCCAAAATGCAGCCCCGTCCGGCCGGACAAGTACGATCCGCTTCCCGTACGCGCCGAACCCGTCGCTACGCACGGCACGTCAAAGCATCCGGGAGAGGCGCACATAAGCTCCGATTCGCGCCACAACACGATCCACGGCTACGAGACGAACACGCAAGCGACGAGCGAGGCGAAGCAACGACAAAGACGAACGAGACGAACCAACCATGAATCCCATCGTTCTGATCCTACCAATATTCTACATCTACTACCGGGAACAGGCACGGACGCGTACGGCGCAGAAGGTAAGTCAGACACCAACCACAAAAACAAACAACACGTACCCGACATATCACACACACACAGAGGGATGCAGAAATTACTTACACCAGAAACAGCAGCACCATAGGGGCGGGATGCCCATCACCAATGCCACATATACACATAGGGGCCCGGATGCCTGTCACTACTACCACCTCTACCCATGGGGGGCTGGATGCCTGTCACTACTACCACCTCTACCCAGGGGGTGCCAGATGCCTACCACTACTACCACCTCTACCCATGGGGTGCCAGATGCCTACCACTACTACCACCTCTACCCATGGGGGGCTGGATGCCTGTCACTACTACCACCTCTACCCAGGGGGTGCCAGATGCCTACCACTACTACCACCTCTACCCATGGGGGGCTGGATGCCTGTCACTACTACCACCTCTACCCATGGGGGGCTGGATGCCTGTCACTACTACCACCTCTACCCAGGGGTGCCAGATGCCTACCACTACTACCACCTCTACCCAGGGGGTACCGTATGCCTACCACTACTACCACCTCTACCCATGGGGTGCCAGATGCCTACCACTACTACCACCTCTACCCATGGGGGGCTGGATGCCTGTCACTACTACCACCTCTACCCAGGGGGTGCCAGATGCCTACCACTACTACCACCTCTACCCAGGGGGTGCCAGATGCCTACCACTACTACTACCACCTCTACCCATGGGGTGCCAGATGCCTACCACTACTACCACCTCTACCCATGGGGGGCTGGATGCCTGTCACTACTACCACCTCTACCCATGGGGGGCTGGATGCCTGTCACTACTACCACCTCTACCCAGGGGGTGCCAGATGCCTACCACTACTACCACCTCTACCCATGGGGGGCTGGATGCCTGTCACTACTACCACCTCTACCCATGGGGGGCTGGATGCCTGTCACTACTACCACCTCTACCCAGGGGGTGCCAGATGCCTACCACTACTACCACCTCTACCCATGGGGTGCCGGATGCCTACCACTACTACCACCTCTACCCATGGGGGGCTGGATGCCTGTCACTACTACCACCTCTACCCAGGGGGTGCCAGATGCCTACCACTACTACCACCTCTACCCAGGGGGTGCCAGATGCCTACCACTACTACCACCTCTACCCATGGGGTGCCAGATGCCTACCACTACTACCACCTCTACCCATGGGGTGCCAGATGCCTACCACTACTACCACCTCTACCCATGGGGGGCTGGATGCCTGTCACTACTACCACCTCTACCCAGGGGGTGCCAGATGCCTACCACTACTACCACCTCTACCCATGGGGGGCCAGATGCCTACCACTACTACCACCTCTACCCATGGGGGGCTGGATGCCTGTCACTACTACCACCTCTACCCATGGGGTGCCAGATGCCTACCACTACTACCACCTCTACCCAGGGGGTGCCAGATGCCTACCACTACTACCACCTCTACCCAGGGGGTGCCAGATGCCTACCACTACTACCACCTCTACCCATGGGGGGCTGGATGCCTGTCACTACTACCACCTCTACCCAGGGGGTGCCAGATGCCTACCACTACTACCACCTCTACCCAGGGGGTGCCAGATGCCTACCACTACTACCACCTCTACCCATGGGGTGCCAGATGCCTACCACTACTACCACCTCTACCCATGGGGGGCTGGATGCCTGTCACTACTACCACCTCTACCCATGGGGTGCCAGATGCCTACCACTACTACCACCTCTACCCATGGGGTGCCAGATGCCTACCACTACTACCACCTCTACCCATGGGGGGCTGGATGCCTGTCACTACTACCACCCCTACCCATGGGGTGCCAGATGCCTACCACTACTACCACCTCTACCCATGGGGGGCTGGATGCCTACCACTACTACCACCTCTACCCATGGGGGGCTGGATGCCTGTCACTACTACCACCTCTACCCATGGGGTGCCAGATGCCTACCACTACTACCACCTCTACCCAGGGGGTGCCGGATGCCTACCACTACTACCACCTCTACCCATGGGGGGCTGGATGCCTGTCACTACTACCACCTCTACCCAGGGGGTGCCAGATGCCTACCACTACTACCACCTCTACCCATGGGGTGCCAGATGCCTACCACTACTACCACCTCTACCCATGGGGTGCCAGATGCCTACCACTACTACCACCTCTACCCATGGGGTGCCAGATGCCTACCACTACTACCACCTCTACCCATGGGGTGCCAGATGCCTACCACTACTACCACCTCTACCCATGGGGTGCCAGATGCCTACCACTACTACCACCTCTACCCAGGGGGTGCCAGATGCCTACCACTACTACCACCTCTACCCATGGGGTGCCAGATGCCTACCACTACTACCACCTCTACCCATGGGGGGCTGGATGCCTGTCACTACTACCACCTCTACCCAGGGGGTGCCAGATGCCTACCACTACTACCACCTCTACCCAGGGGGTGCCAGATGCCTACCACTACTACCACCTCTACCCATGGGGGGCTGGATGCCTGTCACTACTACCACCTCTACCCATGGGGTGCCAGATGCCTACCACTACTACCACCTCCACCCATGGGGGGCTGGATGCCTACCACCACCAACACCCCCACTCACAGGATGGCCAATACATGACACCACAAGCACACACCAACATAAAGAATGCAACATAAAGACATCCCCCCCACACCATGACAAGCGTGTGTAGACTGTGTCAAATGCCTACAACACTGAACATGACTTTGAACCTACAATGTGACCCCCTATCACATGTGCCACACATAAATGTGTGTGGCCCCCACAATGCAAGCAGGCCATGACCATTGTGGAAATGGGGTCCAAACCCCCATCATCACAGTGCCCAAAACGTAAGTGTGGGGTCCATAGCTGAAGCACATTTTGAACATTGTGGAAATGGGGTCCAAACCCCCATCATCACAGTGCCCAAAATGTAAGTGTGGGGTCCATAGCTGAAGCACATTTTGAACATTGTGGAAATGGGGTCCAAACCCCCATCATCACAGTGCCCAAAATGTAAGTGTGGGGTCCATAGCTGAAGCACATTTTGAACATTGTGGAAATGGGGTCCAAACCCCCATCATCACAGTGCCCAAAATGTAAGTGTGGGGTCCATAGCTGAAGCACATTTTGAACATTGTGGCAATGGGGTCCAAACCCCCATCATCACAGTGCCCAAAATTTAAGTGTGGGGTCCATAGCTGAAGCACATTTTGAACAGTGTGGAAATGGGGTCCAAACCCCCATCATCACAGTGCCCAAAATGTAAGTGTGGGGTCCATAGCTGAAGCACAGTTTGAACATTGTGGAAATGGGGTCCAAACCCCCATCATCACAGTGCCCAAAATGTAAGTGTGGGGTCCATAGCTGAAGCACATTTTGAACATTGTGGAAATGGGGTCCAAACCCCCATCATCACAGTGCCCAAAATGTAAGTGTGGGGTCCATAGCTGAAGCACATTTTGAACATTGTGGAAATGGGGTCCAAACCCCCATCATCACAGTGACCAAAATGTAAGTGTTGACAAAGAAAAAGCTGCAACTGCCAAACTGCATGGATGATTCCTGGTCACAGAACAACAAACACATCAGTGGCAAAGTAGTGCTTGTGTCCCATAGCAACATATATTGGGGGAGGCAAACAGTGCAGTGCAAATAAGACATACCTTTGGCCATGTGCAGACAAACATCACCCATGGGGGCTGACACTGTCAACATTCATCAATGACACAATGACAAGTGACCATCTGAATGCAGACCCACATATTTGCACCAATGGGCACACAAATTCAGATACCCTGTGGAGACTGTAGATGTGAGGTGAACAGATACCATACCATGGCAGCAATGGGACACACAAACAATGATCATAGTGCTGACTGATGACCTAGGAGTCCCAGGGACAGCAGGGCAAACACACCAAACAACATACAGCCAATGGCACACTAAAGATATGCCAATGCAGTGGTGCAGATGCACAAACACAAACAGGCAGACCCACACTGCACATCAAACACAACAGGTGAGGGGGGTACCAGTGTCCCCAGGCAACCACACAACACATGAGGAGGCCTGAATACCAATTACACAGACGTGCATACAGTGCCACACAAAGGTAACTCATGGATCCAAATCCCCCATGTGGGCAATCAGGCATTGTCAGATGAGAGGGAGCACAAATCACACATGTCACACAAGCATGTAGGAACAGCAACTGACACAGCAAGACACATAGACACCACAGCACTACCCCCAGGGCCCCCACAATGTGGTGACCCTGGCCTGCATTACAATCCCACTGTGATGACAAAGCTAGATGTCGTTCACACTGTGAACCACAGTCATGTGTCCTGAGCAACAAACTACCATCACACCTACACAAGCACAAATCAATCAGCACGGCCAGTAAGCCAAGGCCAACATGGAGGCAGGGGTCTAGCCGGGCAACAACTCTCATCTGCACACACTCAACACCACACACCTCGACCTCCAACAATGTGCAGCAGTGAAGCTCACATGCACTGGTGACATTGCACATGCACCCATGACAATCCCAGGGGGGTGGTGGGAACCAAGGGGCAGAAACACATCACACATGGCCACTCAACAAGACTCCTGAATGTCTGACACACTGCACACTACGCTGTACATGGACATGACGGCAATACCACACCAACCAATGGGATCCCAGCCACAGTCACACACCAATGAAGAAGCCAAGGTCACCCACAAAGAACACACATAGACAACTACCAACATTGCAGCCCTGACCCTGAGGAGTGCCAGCAGTCACACACACAACGTGTCACAACCAATGAAAGCTAACACAAACCGGAAATCACATGACAGGTGTAAACAACAAGTGCCAAGGGGAATCCTGACTGTGACCCATCTGCGTCTGCCCACTAACTCAGCCCTGACAGCAAACACACCTATGGGTGACACCCTGATGACCAGTAATGTGCCATGCACCCACATCACAGAGAACCCAGGGAGAAGACTTTGGGGGAACATTGCTCAACTCAGCAGGCATCACAAACAGGAACATCACTAGGGATCCTAGCATGCACAGCAACATGGAAGTGAACACACAGACATGCCCATACAACACACACCTTGTGCGCAGGCGATGTCACAGGAGTACACACTGCCATGAGGGGACTCCACTCCTGTGTGAGGAAAGCTGTGCCATATGTCGCATCAGTAGGGCTCCATCATGTCAGCAGAACACTTGGTCACACAGTCAACAATTAGCACCAAATGAAGGCTCCCCTCACATCAGCCTGGTCATGGGAGTGTCAACGAAATCATCAGCACAGATCCAACACACATGTATAGCAAGTTGCACTGACAACACAGATGAGTTCTACCCCATTGATGCCCAAACCTGCATGTCCAGTGGAGATGGCCACACGGTCAGGGAAGTAGACTAATTGAACAATGGCAAACACAACAGATGTGCAGCGGTGGAACCCACAGATGTGACATTGCTAATGTAAGTAGGGAATCCCATTGCCAAATATTGAAAACATGACACCCTCAGATGCTGCTAAGGATGACATGGATACACCACAGGATAGGACACTGTCCCCCTGGACCACATGGGTTCCTGCACAGTAACACTTCATTGTCATGAGACCAAATATCACCATCACTGCAGCAAGGGCATGGTTAGCATCATCAACATCATGTACATCAGAAGCAAAAGCACTAGAGAACTGAAAGTTGCTTTATTCAGCATATGTGGCATCAAAAGTAGAAGTCAGGTCGAAAATAAACAAAGGCCAATGGCCAGTCCATCATTAAAGTCAAAAGTGGGTGACAGTGGCAGATGCCACCCTACGCATGCCTGCACTGACAAAATCCAGGGACAATCCCCTAGGAGGGGCATACAGGGGGGCAGGCCAGGCACCGCAGGGACAGGATCAGGGCTCACCAGGAGGAGGCAGGGAAGGGGTGGTGGGTGCTGGAGAGCCACTGACAACTGCAGTGGAGGTGTCTGACATGGTGTGTGCCGGCACAACTGGGGGCATGACTCAGATGTAGTGGGTGCCGGCACGACTGCAGTGGACCCTGCAGATGGAGTGGACAGCTTCGCCACTGCAGTGCCCAAGTCAGACAGGGTGGTAGTGGACTCCACTGCAGTGCCTACCGCCAGGGGAGGAGAATGGGGATCAGGTAAGGTGGGCAGGACAGAGGGGAGGACACCCTCACCACATCAGTGGTACAGACAAGCGCAGCGGGGGTGTGGGGCCGGAAGAGCAAGTGGCAGGGGGAGAAGGCTTGATCCTTCTGGGGATGGTGTATCTGTGGGTGGGGGAACCTGGGGCAGGGTGTGGTGGGGGCACCTGTGGAGTGGGGGCCTGAGGGATGGCGGAAGGAGACTTGGTGCCTGAGCTGCAGGGCGGCGGCGGGGTCTTGCTCTTCCGGGACCGGGGGACTTGCGGGTGGGGGCCTCAGTCGGTCTGCGCCTGGGGGAGGGTGTCCGGGGGCCAGGGGCACTCCGCTCCGTGTGGGTGGACTTCCTCTTCCCCCTGAATGCTGTATCAGCTGGATCGGAGGGGAAGAGGCCGAGGTCACTGAGGAAGAGCCGCTGTGTCTTTGGGGTTGCAGGTGAGGCAAGGGAGGGGGCTTTGGAGGGAGAGGCAACTGAGGACTGCGCAGTGCATGTGGATGCGTGTGTGTGTGCCTGTGCCCCATCCCCTGTGAGTGTGGTTGCAGTCCCCTGACGGTGCGTGCGTGTGCGTCTTGTTTGTGGCGTGTGTGTCTGTGTGCTGCACGTGTCTGTGCTGGTGTGTGCCTGTGCCAGTGTGTGTGTGCTTGGGACAGGTAAGGTGCTGGGGAGTGTGGATGGGGCAGAGGCAGGAGGGGTGAGGGACTGTCGGAGGAGGGACACTGCTGCCGTCAGGGAGGAGTCCATGGACCTATTGCCCCTCTGTAGGTCAGACATGCCCGATGAGATGCCCTCCATGAACGACACCAGCTGAGTCAACAGACTGGTGTGTGCATGGAGGACACTCAGCATCGCTGTCTGTCCTACATGGAGCTGGCGGAGGAGGTACACAGACTCCTCACTCAGGGCAGCAGGGGACACAGGGGCAGGGGGTGCGGTGCCTGGCCCGAAGGAGACACGCTCCCGAACATGGGAGCCTCCACGGACCTCGGGAATGGGAGCCGACGGGAGGGCGGTGGTGGTGGTGGTGGTGGCGGGGACAGCAACACTAGCTGGGGTGTGGTGGCTGCTGACACCCGCCTCCATAAGGGAGTCATCCTCCGAGCTGCTGTGGTCCTCAGCTGAGGTGGATGGTGCTGAGGACTCCTCGGTGTGGCTCCCCTCGCCCTCCGTGCCACTGGGTCCCTCCGACCACTCCTCGGCTGCTGACCCAGTCTGGCTCTGCGGCTCCTCCTGGTCCGTGGAGCTGTCCCCTCCTGTGGCCGTGGATGTTTCTGCAATCAATAGGGAAACAGACAGACATCAGTCACCTGCACCGAACGCACACACCACAGTAAGTACAGCACATTACAGAGCAAGCCCTGGCATCCTTAGTTGAACATTGCTAAAAGTGCCCAAACAGAACAGGAGAAGTCAATTGTCAGTCTGATGGTCAACCATGGCACTCACATCCCACCTGGCCTTGCACCCATCTGTCTGCTGTCTGTTGGATGGCAATACCCCAGTGTGGACACATGCACCACCTACACAGTAGTTGGACAGTGCAGAGAACCCGGTGAAGCATGTGGACATGCACACATCACAACTCTTGCCACTGAGTCAGTACAGGTGTCCGGATGAAAGGGATGCCCAGAGTCAAATAGGAAATGCATGTCATGCATACCAGCGACAGACACCATGATGCACCCATGTCCTGATAGCCATTGCCACAATGGTGTGCATGTAGCACATGTCACTCCCCTGCAGGATCACTAATAGGAAGTCACATGCCATGGCACAGGCATGCCTGCTAAGTCATACATCACTGTCTCCAGTCACATGGGCAGGGCAGCCAGACAACAACACTCTGCACTGTGTCACAATAGTAGGTCATGGGGAATGCAAGTCCTGGAGCTGAACAAGTGCACATGTACATCCCCCACACACCACATCATCTGAACCCTCATCTGTCCAGGTCATACCCATTGGACATATGGGAGACCTGTGACACTACCCTCTGCACCTGAGCACCTCACAATCTGCTGTGAATGGGAAACAGCTGCCTGAACTTCACATTCGCATACCCCAGTCTGCACGGTCAGGTGATCAAACACCTATGTGTCACACAAGTATCGTCCCCCATGGTCACATCTCCGGTGGCATGCGGAGCCCCAACCGAGAAACACCCCAGCAGACCTGACAACGAAGCCACAGCACACTGACACAGAGGCAGACACCTGAGGGGACAAATCACTGAGCACAACGTGTCAGCTGATACACGGGAGTGGGAGTACAGAGTGTATTGTATGGCCTGGAGTAGGCATGACTGTCCTGCCCCACATGAATGAGGGATGAGCCCTGGACAGTAGGCAGCTGGCTAAGTATGTGTGACACACGTTATATACACACTCCTGGGGCCCAAACATTGTTCCCACCCGCAGCATGGGTGTGTGCCAGATACCCCAGGCACATGTGGTGGATCAGCTCTGCAATTGGACCACATATCAAAGTAACACGCAGATTACATGTC
This sequence comes from Calotriton arnoldi, assembly GCA_963921515.1. Classification (NCBI taxonomy): domain Eukaryota; kingdom Metazoa; phylum Chordata; class Amphibia; order Caudata; family Salamandridae; genus Calotriton; species Calotriton arnoldi. The sequence goes on from CAWUFW010020980.1 coordinate 26,465, forward strand.
AGAACACAGCCATTGTGTAAGCAATGGACCCACCCATGATGCCCACCACAGAGTTAGGGAAACAGATGCTGTCCCCCACCTTGAGTCAAGCAAACTGCAAGGACACAGTACCCAAGTGACACAATTCCCTGACTGTAAGGGCCACACCAGGGTATCAGATGAGGAGTGGGCAGTGCACAATAGAGGGACATGGGTCCTGGACCACATGACTGATGTACTGTGGATGTTTAACCAGGCCAGAGGAGGGCACATAGCATGGCAGACATAGTTCACAATGCAGTCATGGACTCACCCCCTCCTTGCTGCTCTCTGGCCTTCAGCTGCCCATCCAGATCAGGGAAGACCACCGCCAGGATCCTCAGCATGTGGGGGTCAGGGTCCGGTGTCCGCCCCTCCTGCGAGGAGGCGACAGCTTCAGCTGGACCCGTGCGATCCTCCGGGTCCAGCCCCGAAGGTCCTGCCACCTCTTCTGGCAGTTGCGGATCCGGCGCTTGTAGACCCCCACCGATCTCACTGCCCGGACGATGGTCAGCCATATCTGCTGCTTCTGGTGGGCATCAACCTGTGAGGATGACAAAGTGAGAATGCCATTACTACACATGCAACATATCCGTGCATTACACAGTTGTATATACATGTCTCAATCACAGGGGCACATGATGTACACAGGCAGTGCAACGATGGCCATGGACAGTATGCCAGCAGTTACTACATGGTATCATTGCCTGGGAAGTAAAACCTTGTTTAAATGCACTGTCACTGCACTATACCTGTCCAGTGCATGTAACTACACACTATGGGGGGTGACAACTACTCAGTGAGCCTGCTAGCCAGTGGCGTGCAGACTGTTAGCCTTGCTAGTCAGACAACATGCACATTTAGAAAGGCAGTGGACAGAACACTCACCTGCTCCCCTGCTTTCCCATACAGCTTGCTGTACTGTGGAAGGAGGTTGTCCAGCAGGGCCTGGTTCTCCTCAGTGCTGAAGGCTGGGGCTCTCTCCACAGTACGTGCCATTGCAGGGTCCAGAGGGTGCAGATACAGCAGCAGTGTAGTGGCAGATGTCGTCCTGGAGCATGTAGTGCAGGCAAGTGAGCTCTCAGGGGAACTGCCAGCATTATATGTGTGCTGCAGAGGCAGATACTGTCCCATGTGTCCAAAGTGATAGGTCCAAGTCGTTTGCATCTTCTGAATCTGGCCAATCCATGGAATTGCACCACTTACACACGCCCCCAGCATCCTTCAAATGTTCAACTTCATGACACCCATGAAATTGCAACATTGTTGTGGGTGACCAACTGAATTTACAGCATCAGACTCGTTCAAATCTTGAAAACGCGTCCGTTGCCAGGCCAGGCCATAGCCAATGGGTGCGCACCGATCGGACCATTGCTGTTCAACGCGTACCTAGGATACAACGCGTACCCGCACACATTGAATGCAATGGGCCGGCCGGGCACACCGATCGGACCATTGCTGTTCAACGCGTACCTAGGATACAACGCGTACCCGCACACATTGAATGCAATGGGCCGGCCGGGCACACCGATCGGACCATTGCTGTTCAACGCGTACCTAGGATACAACGCGTACCCGCACACATTGAATGCAATGGGCCGGCCGGGCACACCGATCGGACCATTGCTGTTCAACGCGTACCTAGGATACAACGCGTACCCGCACACATTGAATGCAATGGGCCGGCCGGGCACACCGATCGGACCATTGCTGTTCAACGCGTACCTACGATACAACGCGTACCCGCACACATTGAATGCAATGGGCCGGCCGGGCACACCGATCGGACCATTGCTGTTCAACGCGTACCTAGGATACAACGCGTACCCGCACACATTGAATGCAATGGGCCGGCCGGGCACACCGATCGGACCATTGCTGTTCAACGCGTACCTAGGATACAACGCGTACCCGCACACATTGAATGCAATGGGCCGGCCGGGCACACCGATCGGACCATTGCTGTTCAACGCGTACCTACGATACAACGCGTACCCGCACACATTGAATGCAATGGGCCGGCGCGGGCACACCGATCGGACCATTGCTGTCCAACGCGTATCTAGCGAATACAACGCGTACCAGCGCACATTGAATGCAATGGCCAATGTGTGCGCACTGATCGGTCCATTGCTGTCCAACGCGTATTGCGAATACAACGCGTACCAGCGCACATTGAATGCAATGGCCAATGTGTGCGCACTGATCGGTCCATTGCTGTCCAACGCGTATTGCGAATACAACGCGTACCAGCGCACATTGAATGCAATGGCCAATGTGTGCGCACTGATCGGTCCATTGCTGTCCAACGCGTATTGCGAATACAACGCGTACCAGCGCACATTGAATGCAATGGCCAATGTGTGCGCACTGATCGGTCCATTGCTGTCCAACGCGTCCCTGTACAAGTCACTGGCATATGTCACCATGCCTGTCACAGGTGAACATATGCCAGCCACATATACTTCCCAGGGAGTGAGGGGCACACCTACAACACCACAGCCTGTCCAAACTGTATCCTACGGCATGTAAGGCTGCATTACCTATTCCGTGTATGGGGGTGAACATGTTGTTCTGTGGGTGTCACTTGGGGGCAGCCACCCCCAGGCTGTGCACGTGTTCATGGGGACAGAATCCTTGGTGTTTCGTGTACATGATCACTGTGATGTGCAACTGTTCATATCTGAGCCTGTGGCATGGTCAAATTTCACGGTGGTGTATGTGTATGTCATGTCACATACCCCCTGAGTCCCATGTGGGACGGTATGTTTAACCCAGGGTGACCCATTGGCACAATGGTGATGGTCCTCCACAGTCTGTGTGCATGTTGTGTTTACAATGTCTCTGATTTCATGTGCACAATGGGAGGCAGTCTCCACATCCACGTTGTTTGTGCATGGACTTTGATGTTGTGCGTGTGTGTGTCACAGACGTCCATGTCTGTCCTGCCGAGGCAACAGGGACCACTACCTGTGGGGGTCATGGTTGTTTTGCTGTGGTGTATACATGATACACCATGTCATGCCAGTGTCCATGTGGCAATACAGGGTCCCTGGGAATCTACCTGTCGTTGAGCTGTGATGCCTGGGGCACATCTGTCCTCACATGTCACTGTGGGGTGTGTTTGTAACGTGGCAGCAGGAGATGGGAACTGTGACACGGCCTCATGATATCCAATGGCACGACCTGGGACTTATTGATGCCACTTGTTGAACTGTGATGTTAGATGTTGGCCATGTATGTGCCATACATATCCTTACGGAACTGCACACATCATGTACTTGTGCCTCATAATGATGTATCATGTGATGTTGAGTGTGTTCAATGCCACATATGTGGGGTGACTGACAATCTTGCTTTCTTCACCTATGCACTGCAGGGCACCAGCTGTCCTTAGACCATTCCCTGACCTGGCAACGATGGTGGAACGTGACAGCATCCGACGGTACCGCTTCACCAGGCAGCTGATTGAGGATTTGGCAGTGCGCTTGGCACCACATTTGCAACCTGGCCGGCCGTACCCTACAGCGCTGACCCCCAAGGTGAAGGTGATGGCAGCCCTACACTTCTTTGCCACCGGTACCTTTCAACACACTCTGGCGACTGCTGGTGGGATGTCACAGACCATGTTCAGCCGTGTGCTCCGGGATGTTTTGGAGGCTATGTTGATATACCTGAACCAGTACATCTATTTCCCTAGTCTACAACGACTCACTGGCGTGAAGAGTGACTTCTATGCCCTGGGGAGGATGCCGCATGTCATTGGCTCCATTGATGGGACACATGTGGCTTTGGTACCACCACAGGCCCAAGAGCAGGCCTACCGTAACCGCAAACACTACCACTCGGTCAATGCACTGGTGGTCTGTCTTGCAGATATGAGCATCTCACACGTGTGTGCCCGTTTCCCTGGTTCTGCACACGATGCCTACGTGATGAGGAGTAGTCGCATCCCGAGGATGATGGCACAGATGCCGAACCAGCGTGCCTGGCTTGTTGGTGTGTACTGACTTTGTACCATTGTGTGTGTTCTGCTATGTAGTGTTCCACCCTCTTTTCCAACTCTGCTAATGTGCAATTGTCTGTATGTAGGTGACTCCGGATACCCCAACATGCCGTGGTTGCTGACGCCCCTCAGGAACCCTGTGACACCAGCCCAGATGCGCTACAATGAGGCACATGGTCGGACCAGGAGAGTGATTGAGCGGACATTTGGTCTCCTGAAGAGCCGCTTCCGCTGCCTCGACAAGACAGGAGGGTCCCTCCCATATGCCCCAGCAAAGGTGTGCAAGATTGTCATTGTCTGCTGCATGCTCCACAACCTGGCAGTGCGGAAGGAGTTGCCTCTCATCCTGGATGACGATGACCAACGTCCGCCACCTGTGGAGGATCCTGGCCTGGACCACGATGCCAGTGATGATGATGATGATGATGGTGATGTCCGCACACAGCTCATCACCAACTTCTTCAGCTGAATGTGAGTATCCTGAGATGTCATGTCAATGATGTGAGTTTGCATGATATGTGTTGGTGGTGCTCTGGTGCTGTTTGAGTGTGTCCATGGGCTACATGACTGTATGCGTGTAGCGATGTGTCCTTGCAGGTAGTCTGTACTCCCCAACAGTGTTGACATGCTAACTTGGTTCTGGGTGGGTATCTTGTAACATGTATTGTGCATGAGTATTGCAGTTCTGTCCTGTTCTTCAGTGCTTTTGACTGTGTGTCATTTCTGTCCTTCACAGGGTACTTTCAGAGTCGTTTGGTCAACTGTGATCCCCAACACCGTGATTCGACTTCCCGGGTGGTAGCTGTTGTGTCCCTACAGGTGATGTGCACCACACCCATGGACTTCCTTCCTTCTACACTTGTTGACTGTGTGCCCGCTGCCAGGTGGGATTACCTTGCATCTGTGGTGGTTACAACATGTTGCAAATGTGTAATAAACCTGTGCTTCACTTTGTGATGTGCGTTGTCTGTGATCACACATCTGACTGACATTTGCTTACTGCACCAGTGGGCTAGTTAACACAGACTGTGAATAGGTGTTGGGTCTGTGCAATGCAACGTATTTCCTGGCAACATCAGTGTAGGCGATGAGTCAGATGGCCATGGTGTGTATGTGTTGTGTAGCCCTGGTGGTGTGCCTCCCTCATATGTGTGACGTCGCCATGACTCACATGCCGGTGTTGTACTTGCTGTAGCAGTCAGCATGCACAGTGTCATTTCCCAGATCATCATCGCCACTTCTGAGACAACATAGGAATCACAACAGAGGCAAGTATGGTGTATTAGTGAGTTTATTGACATACATGTGTGAGTATAGTGCACAGGATGGTGGGTGCTGTACATTGTGATTGTAATCCAAAGTTCCTAGATGATTTGGAAGTCCTGGTAGCAGAAATGTCCAGAGTAAAGTCCACAGTAATCTGAGACATTGGTCCAACTTGAGCTCCCCATGTCATGTGGGAGAGTTGTGTTGCAGTCAACAGGGTGAACAGTTTGCGCACAAAGGTGATTATCCAGAACAGGTTTTGGCTTCCTGGGGGTTGCACATGGCCATCGGCCTCTCACTTGCCCCTCCTCGGACGGCCCCTCTTCTTTGGGGGGGACCCTCAAGTGCAGGCTGCTGCGGTGCAGGGGACTCTTCGCCAGAGTCATCCGCCCTCCCTGTGGCAGTTGCAGTTGTTTCAGCACCAGATGTTGTGGGCACACAGGGAGGTGTTGACTGGTTGCTGCTCATCTGGCGGAGGCATTGTAATATGTCCCTATGCACCGCCGTCATCTCTTGCAGTGTGTCCCACTTGGACTCCACGCGGGACATGTGTGAGTCCAAGCGGGCATGATGGGCAGCCTGCTGCTGTTTAATGTCCCTGAGGAGCCCCACTACCTGGCTGAACTCTCCGGTGCTGGACTGGTACGCATCGGCTATGCGTGCCAGTTGTGGGTCATCATGCAGTCCAGACCCCTCTGCGAGCAGCGACCTATGTCTCCCACCCCTCCCACCACCCCTGGCGACACGTGCAGTACCTGAGGTGGCACGCACAGGTGACCCTGGGCCACCTTGTGGGTTGTTGGTGGTGGTGGTGTCCATGGCCCCACGTTGGTCCAGGGTCCCTGTGCTGGTGGTGGTGGTGCTCCTTGGTCTGTCCATGTCGGCAGGGGTGGTATGTGTGTTGACAGTCGTTGGAGGGGTGGGTGCAGGGGTGCAGCTGGTGGTCCTGCTGGTGCTGCATGATGACTTGCTCCGGAGGTGCCAGGTGGGTCTTCTTCATCCGAGGAGGGCAGAGGCTGTTCCACACCAGTGAGCTCCGTATCCTCTTGAGCCTGGGACGAGGACTCCTCAGCGTCTGCTGCTGTGTCCCCATCATCACCTGTTTTTGGGAGACACACACAATGTATGTTATGTTTCTGCAGGCATCAATGGTTGACACACCTGACAGTTGTGACTGTGCCTCTGGATGCGGGCCTGTACATTGCATTGTCCTAAGTTGTCACAGTCAGGGGTTGATATTGGTGTAGCACATTGTCCTGCATTATTTGGGCATTTCTATGTGAATGTTGGGGTGTGTACATGGTCTGCATTGGTTGTATTTGGTTGACATCCGGCCCTCCTTCCCACCCAGCCAGATATTCCACCATGGAACGTGCATCCATTGCAGGGAGTGCAAGTTGTCTTTCAGGATGTCAGTCAGTGGTGTCCTGCTGTTGGTTGGTGCACAGTTCCCAGCAGGGCCTTGTGCTCCCCACAGCAGTAGCCAGTGTCAGCCATCTTGTCAGTTGTTTTCCACTCCCTGTGATGTGCGCATGGTTCAGGGTGGTGTTGATGGGACAGTTGTGGGGGTGACCAATATCTGTGACTACGACTCCCATCATGCTATTGCGTCCACCCCACTTCCCAGCATGCCCATACTTACTTGCTTTTGGGTGGACTTCAGTGTGTGTGAGTGTGAGAGCAATGGCAAGATGGCTGACAGTGGTGTCCTGCTGTTGGTTGGTGGGCAGTTCCCAGCATGGCCTTGTGCTCCCCACAACAGAGCACCAGTGTCAGACATCTTTGATGGGGCTTTCCACTCTCTGTGGGGTGTGCATGCTTGAGTGTGAGCTTGCTGGGCCATGTGGGTGGGGGATGTTGAGCTGTGACTACCACTCCCATCATGCTATTGCCTCCACCCCACTTCCCAGCATGCCCATACTTACTTGCTTTTGGGTGGACTTCAGTGTGTGTGAGTGTGAGAGCAATGGCAAGATGGCTGACAGTGGTGTCCTGCTGTTGGTTGTTGCACAGTTGCCAGCAGGGCCTTGTGCTCCCCACAGCAGTACCCAGTGTCAGCCATCTTGTGAGTCCTTTTCCACTCCCTGTGATGTGAGCATGGTTGAGAGTGGTGTTGATGGGCCAATTGTGGGTGTGAGCTAATATCTGTGCCTACAACTCCCATCATGCTATTGCCTCCACCCCCTTCCCAGCATGCCCATCCTTCCTTCCTTTTGACTCTGCTTCCCTGTGGGGTGGGCTGCCTGTGCTGACAGGATGGCTGGGAGTGTTGTCCTGGCAGTTGTTTGGCTAAAAGTCCCAAGAGTGTCCCTGTGCTTCACACAGCATAACCCAGGGTGGTGGTTCTTTGTGGGATCTTCAGTTAGGATGTGAGGCATTGCATTCTCCCAGGTGTGTTCTGTGGAGTTTGTGTTGAGGGGGTGTGTGAGGGGAGGTGCTTGTGACTATGGTCAGTGCTGTGAGTCCTCCTTCCCACCCAGCCAGATATCCCACCATGGAACGTGCTTCCATTGCAGGGAGTGCAAGTTGTCTTTCAGGATGTCAGTCAGTGGTGTCCTGCTGTTGGTTGTTGCACAGTTGCCAGCAGGGCCTTGTGCTCCCCACAGCAGTACCCAGTGTCAGCCATCTTGTGAGTCCTTTTCCACTCCCTGTGATGTGAGCATGGTTGAGAGTGGTGTTGATGGGCCAATTGTGGGTGTGACCAATATCTGTGCCTACAACTCCCATCATGCTATTGCCTCCACCCCCCTTCCCAGCATGCCCATCCTTCCTTCCTTTTGACTCTGCTTCCCTGTGGGGTGGGCTGCCTGTGCTGACAGGATGGCTGGGAGTGTTGTCCTGGCAGTTGTTTGGCTAAAAGTCCCAAGAGTGTCCCTGTGCTTCACACAGCATAACCCAGGGTGGTGGTTCTTTGTGGGATCTTCAGTTAGGATGTGAGGCATTGCATTCTCCCAGGTGTGTTCTGTGGAGTTTGTGTTGAGGGGGTGTGTGAGGGGAGGTGCTTGTGACTATGGTCAGTGCTGTGAGTCCTCCTTCCCACCCAGCCAGATATCCCACCATGGAACGTGCTTCCATTGCAGGGAGTGCAAGTTGTCTTTCAGGATGTCAGTCAGTGGTGTCCTGCTGTTGGTTGTTGCACAGTTGCCAGCAGGGCCTTGTGCTCCCCACAGCAGTACCCAGTGTCAGCCATCTTGTGAGTCCTTTTCCACTCCCTGTGATGTGCGCATGGTTAATGGTGGTGTTGATGGGACAGTTGTGGGGGTGACCAATATCTGTGCCTACGACTCCCATCATGCTATTGGCTACACTGACTTGCCCAGCATACACATATTTCCTTTCTTTCAGTGGGCTTCACTGTGTGGTGGTGTTGTAGTGGTGGCTGCTTGTCTGGATGTGTTTGTCAGTTATATTTGTGCCACTGCCTAGCTGTAGTTGTAGTTGTGTTTGTACATGTGATGACACAGTTAAATGTCACTTTGAGATGGCATGTGTTGTGTTTATCTGACTGACATACACATTTTGGGATGATTCTGTTCTGGTTGCTGTGTATTTGCTAAGAGTGCATGGTTTGACTCTCCCCTTGACAGTGATGTGTGTGTGTAGTCGCAGAATATTGTGTACATTTGTTGTGTACTCACCAGGCTCTGGGATGTTTTCTAGTCCATAGACGCTCACTGGTGGTAGGATGGCCCGCACCTTCTCCTCCCAGGGCCTGAGGTATACTGGCTTGGCAGGAGGGCCACTGCCGGTGTGTTGGCTCACGAGGTAGTCCTTCTTCAACAGCTCCTTGACCCTCCTGCGCACGTCATACCACCTGTTCTGGATGTCTGTCTTTGTGCGCAAACATGGTGATTGTGCGTTCACCCTGTCGACGATCCTCTCCCACATCTTTGTTTTCTGTGACATGGGTGTCTGTTGGACCAGTGTACCAAAGAGCTGTGGCTCTACCCTGAGGATCTCATCTACCAGGACTTCCAATTCACTATCTAGGAACTTATGATTCTTCTTTGGGGGCATGGTGATGGGTGGTGATGGTGAGTGATGTGTGTGTTGGTGTGCAGGTGAAGGTGTGTGAGTGTGTGTTTTGCTGGGTGTATGTGAGGTTTCTATTTGTTGTGGTGCTGATGGTGTGTGGCTTGTGTGATGGATGAGCTGTGGGTGTGTGGTTGCTGTCTGTTGAGTGCTGGCAGGTAATTTGAATTTGCAAAGGATCATGGTAGGGATTTGTGTCCTTTATATGGGTGGAGTTGTGGGTGTGTCTTTGTTCCCTGCCCCTCCCCCCAGTATTTATTGGCTTTGTAATTGCTTGTTTGGCCTTTTTTTGTGTATTTTCCCTTTGTACTTTTCGTGCATGTAGGAGACGTTCTTGTGACCGAGTCGGACCCTGCAGTTGTCTCGTGCGGGCTTCTCCGTTTCGTTCACGCTGTGTTTGTGCTGTTTTCTATGCTGCGTACGCGTCGGTCGCGGTATTTTGGGTTGCTTCGCCTCGCAGTTTTGTATGCGTGTCGGTCGTACGGCTTGTCCTCCGTGCGACTCGGTCGTGTTTTCCACGCCTTGCATCGTACTTGGCGGGTGGGAGTTCGCGGGTACGTCTCGTTCGGGTTTGTTCCGGGTGCGAGTCGGTCGGTTCGAATCGCGTGTTTTTCCGGCCGGATTGCTGTTTTCCGCGCGGCTCGGTCGTTCGGCTGGTGTTCCGTACGAGTCGGTCGGGTTTTGCTCGCTTCTCATCGTACTTGGCGGGTCGGGCTGCACCGGTACGTGTCGGTCGGAGGAAATTCCGGCTCCGAATCGGTCGGTACGTTTTCCGGCCGGAATCGGAATCGGCCCCTGAGTCTTTGTACAGCTTGGATGGAACTTACCATCTCACATACGACCTTTAACAATCGCACACGAGGCTCTGTATTGTTGTTTACTTCCTATGGCTGGTTGTGCAGATCCGTCAGTGTAAATTATGTATTCATACTGATCTAGAGGCATTATTTCATTCGGGAGAGGATATTCTTGTTCATATTGCAGAAATGCTTGTGTTTTCAGATTTGGATCATATCTGTATTCTACATCTGATGCAGTGAGAGAATTAGCCCATTGTATCCATCTCGGATGTAACGCTTTAGCATTAGGAACGCTTGCCTTTGTAGCAGCCTCTAAGGCTGGTATTGAAATCACAAAAATTATTAGTTTCCCCTGAGCTAGTGCTCTTTCTCTCACTACAGCAGTCTGTACTGCTGTCAGAATTTTTTCTGTGGATTCGAAACGCATCTAAGCATTTGTATACAAGTGTGATTTGTAAGCAATGGGCACCGTTTCGCCTTCATTATATGTGAGGTATGTGTACCCAGATTGACCCGCAACTATACGGATCACCAGGTTGCAGACATTTACGTGTGTCTGTAAGTGTTTTGACGCTATCATGTCAGCCTGGAGGGAACGAAGTGCATCTGTATGTTCTTGTGTCCATTGCCAACTGAAAAATCAGGTCTTATGAGGTCGTAGAAAGGTTTAACCCATCTGCCCATCTGCCTATCTGCCAGAGAGAGCACTTGAGAGTTGTGCAGCAGCAGCAAGCAGCAAAGCGGCAATAGTAGCAAGAACTGCTGATTCCAGTGCTGACTGGTGGAAGGAATCGGAAACCGGAAACAGAATCTACGGAGGAGAGAGGAGAGAGGCTGCCGGCTGCCAGTTCTAACTCTCAGCGCCCGAGTCTCATCGCTCAACCCTGCCTTGCCCAATTTCATCCGACTTCATCCGCGAGGCTGCGAGCCCATGAGCCCGTGAGTCGCGGGTGCGGCTGGAAGGTCGGAAGGAGGAGCTGCGTGGTCGCGTACGGAGCCGCGTACAAAGCAGCGAGGACCGAGGAGCAACGAAGGAAGCCAGCAGGGGTCTTCGTGGAGTCAGCAGGAGGCAGGAGGCAGGAGACATAGAGAACTGTAGCGGTCCGGCAGCAAAGGTACCAGGAGTTCTTGAGGCTGAGCCGGTGCACGGTGTGTGTCGTGTGTTGTTTGGCGTGTTTGGTTCATACTGTTGGGGCTTTACAGTGGAGGAGAGGCTAGGCAGGGGTGAAAAAAGAGCGTGAGAGCGCGGCCACCATTAGCGGTGGCCACGGAATGTAGTGCCCAGGAGCCCCGCAGAGGCGGTCCAACTAGGTTGGGTGCGGCCTGCGGCGCCCAGTGTGCCCTGCTCTCGCGCTCCCCCCTGCCATTCCATCGCCCCCCCAAGCCCTCTCCATCGCTACATCTGCTCCCCCGCTGCACCCCCGCTGCACCCAGCCTATTTTTCAGCTGCACCTACCAACCAGATTCAGCAGGAGGTGCAGGAGGTCCAACAATAAAACCTTTTAACGACGCATCGAAATAGTGGTGATATTACAATTAAGTGACTGCACAAGACGTACGATTTTTCTTACGCCACACAATGAGGTCCGGTCGTCAGCGTGGGACATTGCCACGACCCCAATCAAAACGGCGGCGAAAGAATGAGGGGAGTTTAGAAATTGGGGATGATCTTGGGGATGATCTTCTGATCGGACAGAGCAGCCCTAAAGGAGAGATACCTCGAGACCTAGCCAACTTAGCAGTATTTTCTTCAAATACAAATTCTCCTGCAGACGTCCGGTACTCTGGAGTCCATAACAGGCCCAGCAGTAGCCAACCATCTATCATAGGATTCTTAAAGCAGCATAAATCTGCAAATAAGGCTAATGATAATGGAACATTGTCAACGACCATTTGTGTTAATGGGGACCAAACATCTGAGACTAACACTGTGTTCTCGCACGGCTTAGGCTCCGACTTAGGGCATATGCTGGACAATGCCCAACTTTTCCCAGAGTCGGAGTTAGAGACAAAGAAGGCCAGTAGTGATTCTCAATTAGTAATCAACAATACTGGGATCTGTTTGTCTACAACTACTGCAAAAATCTCAACAATAACTTCACAAGCCATTCGCCCGATTCAGGTAAAAGCTCAAGTTCATGCTTCCATGGCTTCTATGGCTTTTACGTCTCCCACTGCAATATCTGATGGGCGTAAAGATTCGATCATGCTAATACCACAAGGTCTTAGCCAAAGCGAGACTAACTCCGTAATCAATATATCCTCTGGTCCGGACCAAAATTCAAGTGATGAGGTCTTGATGTCCTCTCCCACTATACCTAAGTTAGAAATTACCAGGGGCTGCCAAACCTTGATTCCAGAGGCATCTTCTAGCCCAAGTGGCAGTAAAAAGTTATTTAATATGGACTTATCAAGTTTAATTTTAGATACTGGTATCATTAATAAAGACAATAAGTCAACTCTGGTTCCAGGCAAAGTCAGAGTTGAGAATGTGTCTATTTTAAACGATCAAAGTAAACCCGTGCAAGCCGATTCTTTGATTAATCCACTTAGTTCAGCAGACCTATCATTGCTAGCCAAATATGATGAAAACTTTCGGGATAGAACCTGTGCCTCAGAAAATAAACAAAAAAGTCTAGATTGTGGAATATGGGGTAGTTTACTTAACACAATGGATAACATCACCAACGCTCTCAATTTTCACTCGAATAAACTGAACATACAAGTGGACTTATTAAATACTTTGGCTCTCTACGTAGCTGGAATAGATGCTAAACTGCTTCACCTATCAAACCTGCTAGCCAAAGTACAATCAGACAAAGAAGTTCAATTGTCAATATGTACCTGTGCGCAATTAATTGATAAAATCTCAGAGCTACCGACCATTGTGAGATCTATGGTGCAAGAGGTAAAGGCGATGTCAGACAGAATTGTACAAAACAAAACAGTTCTGACCGAACATAACCATGGTTCCCTCTTGGATACAAAATCCTTAATTACGTGACCCTCAGATGAAACTGGGAACTTACAGGCAAAAATTGTAATAAGAAGAAACTCAACAACAACAACAAAAAAATATAGCACTAATAAAAGTAAATCTCAGCAACATAATATAGTTCCATCAAAAAGAAATGCTGCAGCAAGGGAAAACCAATCCCCAAATGATGAGACCAAATCAAATATGCCACCGAAATCCCAAAACTTGAATGAAGGAAATGAATCCATGGATCAAACATCATTAGACGAAGCTAATGACCTACAAATTACCTCAAATCAGACACCAATTCTTAATATAAACTCGGATGGTTTAACTAAAAGGGCAAGAAAAAGACTGAGGAAATCTCACAATAAATCAAAAACTTAAAAAAAATCCACAATCAACGTCTTACCAACTGAGCTTAATACGAAAGAAATGTATCCAATTTTTAGACCCTTGGAATCTTGCCGGAGCAAAACTATAGCTGAGCAAACTGATCAGGCCCCAATACGACCACTTTCCGAAGTGTTTAATGACAGCATATGGTCCCAAATTACTGCAACATCCAATTCACAAGTGAGTGGACAAGACCAGGCCTATAGAGGAATTGATCAACATTGTGAAGTGCAAAAAGCTGCTATACGGAAAACTACTAATAATATCGCCTTTCTAGAAAATAGTGCAACTAACATCAAGCATACAGTACCCTCCGAACGAATAATAGTGGATGACACTGTGCCTGGTAAAGGGGTCATTCTAGACATGCAGCTGATATCGGAGAAAAATAGTAATATAAAAAAAGAGAAATTAAAGACTAATGATTTCTCAGATACAGCTATGAAACTAGCATTCTGCCCACGGTATACCACAAGAGGTCCATATGATATCCTGAATCGCGGTAATATTTTGAAACTGCTGAACGCAATTCCTGAGCTTAAAGATTTAACATCAGAGGACTTAGATTCAGTTGAGTTCAAGCAAGGTCATAACAATATCAATAAAGAGATGTTATGTTATGTTATAATACACTTATAACGCGCACAGATACTCAAGAGTGTCCCGGCGCGGGAAGTGACCATAGCCGTGTGAAGCAGGGATTTAAATGGGCAGATTAAAAAGAAGGGTTTTTAGTTGTTTTTTGAAGAGCCTAGGATCCTGGGTGTTCCGCAATTCCGCAGGAAGGGAGTTCCATGCCAACGCTGCTTTAACGGAGAGGGAGTGACCCCCCAGACGCATCCTGCGGAAGCGGGGGACCACCGCCCGTCGATGTGTGTCTGAGCGCAGAGATCGACTAGGAGCATAAAAGGCAAAGCGCTTCCTGAGGTACATCGGCCCTAGTCCATACAGGGCTCTGTGAGCCAGAGTGAGAGCTTTGAATTGCACTCTATGGATCACAGGAGCCAATGCAGATCACGTAGATGCTTTCTAACACTAGACCTTCGTGAAATGTTCAGCAGAAGTCTGGCGGCTGCATTCTGTATTATCTGCAATTTTTTATCAGGTAGCCTGGTATGCCAATGTACAGGGCATTGGCATAGTCAATGCGAGACAAAATAAGGGCACGGGTGACCATTTCTTTCGCTGACCTAGGTAACAGGCGAAAAACGTTCTAAGGGATTTGAGAGTACCAAAACATACCCCCGCAAGTTTCTTAATTTGTGCGGAAAACCTGAGGTCCTCACCAAACCAGACCCCCAAGTTCTTCACTGGATTGCCCACTGAGTTGGGCCGAGGGTAGTCTGAAGGCCACAGGGTCTCTCTAAAAGAAGGAGGGAAAGATCCATACAGGAGGACCTCCGACTTGTCCTCGTTGCACTTCAGTTGAGCATGTGCGAGCCATTTGAAAACAGTCGAGAGGCATTTCTGGGCAACTTCCGAGGACAGGTCATCATCCTTCCAGGTAAAAGGAGCTGGGTATCATCGACATACGCTATGATCTTGGCTCCCAGCTCCTCCGCAAGATAGATCAGGGGTGTTATATAGATGTTGAAAAGTAAAGGGCTCAGAGTAGAGCCCTGTGGAACTCCGGTGAACATTATCCTGGGAGTCGACGAAAAGGGTGGCATCCAGACCTGCTGGGTGCGGTCATCTAAAAAGGATTTAAGCCAGTCCCAAGCAAGACCTGAAACGCCAATGTTCGAAAGTCGAGCCAATAATTGTCTATGGGGCACCAGTATCGAAGGCGGCAGAGAGGTCCAACAAAATCAGGGCCGCTCTGCCACCCGCGTCCAGGCACTCCCTTATTGCCTCTGACATTTCGACCAGCGCAGTCTCAGTACTATATGTAGCCCTAAATCCGGATTGGGCAGGGTGGAGAATGCCAGATGACTCAACATAGGCGTCTAGCTGTCGGAAGACAGCTTTTTCACACCTTTGCCAATGCCGGTAAGAGAGAGATAGGACGGTAGCTTGCAAGTTTGGTGGGATCTAGAATGGGCTTTTTCAGAAGTGGCAGCAGTTTAGCCTGTTTCCAGTTCAATGGGACAGTGGCAGTCAGTAAGGATAGATTAACAATAGTATTTACTTCAAGGTTGACCACCTCCGCAACCCCTGCTAAAACCCTCGCCAGACACGGATCTGTGGGAGAGCCCGACTTAAGTGATTTAAGAATAGCCAGTGAATCTGACATAGCAATGGGAGAAAAATTCGTCAGAGCGGGAACTGCCGGGATAGGGGCTGTAATGTAAGGGGAGTGGGAAACTACCTGCTCACGGGATCGCATCCCCAGACTCTCTTGGATAATCTGTATTTTCTCAAAAAAGAAACATGACAGCTCCTCACACCATTGAGACGAAGCCGGCAGAGCAGTATGTTCGGCGCATGGTGATAGAAAGCTCTGGACAATCGAAAAGATTTCTTTGCAGTTATTAGATTTAGCAATGCGCTCCCCGTAAAAGCAGCTTTTCGCCTCCCCAATAGCTGCATAATAGTCTCTCTGAGCCTTTCGAAGGGTGATTTTGGCCAGGGGACAATACTCCAGTCTCCAGCAGCGTTCAAGTTTTTACAACCCTGCTTGAGCTCTCTAAGTTTAGCCGAGTACCAAGGCTTTGAGGGAGCATTTCTCGCTCGCCTATTAGAGAGGGGTATGGATACGGAATTAATACCTTGGGAGATCCAATTATCAAAACCATCCAATGCTCCTTCTAGATTAGAGGTGACAGTCGGCCGAGAAGCTAGTAGAGCCCTAGAAAAAGCAGGGATATCTATCTTCCGTGATGGTCTGCCTTGGACCGTAGCTGTAGGGGGACGGGGCTTCGCAATAGTCCAAGAAAACTGGATCAGATAATGATCTGACCAAGAGACCTGGAGAGGGTCCCTAATGGACAAAGGAAAGTTGGAGCAAACGAGGTCTAACATATGACCCCCCTTATGGGAAGAGGATTTGATCCATTGGGACAATTGTGCTAAGTTGAACGAGTCCACTAATTCCCTAGAGTCATTGGCCTCCGGGCAATCTAAATGGATATTAAAGTCGCCCAGAAGTAAGAAATTCGAAAAGTGTAAGGCTCGGGAAACAATAACTTCATAACTCTTACAACTTGGCATCGAGAAGACATAATTAGTAACATCTTAGCAAATAAAACTCAATTTGAGAAATGGGGTATTAAAATGTGGAAAATCAGCGAAAATCAATATCCTATCTGCTGATTCCGATGTTAACATCTAATAGTCCAGTTTTAAGGGATCCTGCTACCAATTCAAGATTAAGAGGACATTCGAGGGTTCTGAAAGGAGCCTCTGGGCCATCGACAAAATTAGATCTGTCATCCGGGATTAAGATTACGAGCTGTAAATCAGGCACTCGTGTATGTGAAGAGCTAAAGAAAGATACAGCTCTCATTGATGACTGGAGTTGGCTCCCTAAAATACTAACAAAAGGGAGTGTTGACATGTGCGAATGATGCCCAAAGAGCTCTAATAAAGTCTTAAAACCCTTTAATATTTGTTCATGGAACACAAATGGTCTAAAAACGTTAATAGAGGATCCCGATACAATAAGTTTTCTCAGGGATTTTGATGTCCTAATGTTCCAGGAAACATGGAACATGGAAAAGGAACCCCTTATTGGCTATTTTGAGTATTTGAACGTTGCTCTCCGTAAGGCTGCCTTTGGTCGCGCAAGTGGCGGTCTATCCATCTACGTCTCCTTAAGTTTGGATATCAAACATTTTGAGATAGACTTTCAATTGGCATGGCTTTTATGTATCAAACTAGCTCTTAATCAACCTATAATACTCCTAAACATCTACATAAGTCCCAAAAACTCTGATAAAGCTTCTCAATTCACTACCTTATGGGAAATAGTCAAAGTGTTGTATCATGACCATCTAGACGCAACGATAATCATCTCAGGAGATTTTAATATGCATTTCCTTAATCGAAATGGTGTCAATAAACCAATAAAAGCACTATTACAGATGTGCGGTTCACAGCTCAAAAAATTTTACCTCGTGTTATTACAGGACGATGGTCAAATACCCACATTTAAAAAAACAGGTAATTTCTCCGTCATTGATTACTCCATCATCTCAGCGGGGCTGACATGCTCCCTTTACAAATATCAAGTAATACCCAGGATAGAAAGTGACCACAACCCACAATTAATTTCCTTGGCACTATCACTGGATCATCTACCGGAAGCAAGATCAATGAAAATTGTACCAACAGCCTTTAGTTTTAAAAGGTTAATATGGAATCCAAGAAACCAAAAGGAAATATTGGATTTTCTAGAACTCTTAATCATCAAAGTTCTGGAGGAGAAAAAAAGAAGGGAAGTCCATGGTTGATATTTGGCCTTGTCTGTGTGCTTCACTTTTAGATCGTTTTCCTCCATCTATAACATCAAAAGGCTCCATCATGACAACAAAACAATCAGGATGGTATACTAATCGGCTGCTTCGCTTAAAAAGACAGCTTCATAGAGCGATCAGGGCGACTTTTAGAAAACCGAATGGAGCACTAAAAACTTTGGAAATTCATAATTTAAAAAAGTTCAGAAAACAATACAAAAATGAAATATGGAAAGCCAAACAATCATATTATGAGGGATTATGGACCAAACTACATTTCTCATGTAAAACCCAAAATCCAAAACTTTTCTGGGGCATAATTAACAATCTTGAAAATGGTAGCAAAAGAGGGAATAGCGCTAATATTAATGAATCTTGCTGGGCAACTTTTATCTATAATCTTTACGTTGCACCCTCGGCCCCACAGTCTGACATCAAAAATGCTTGTCAGAAGATAAATATATCGAGCAGAGAAGAAGGCAGAAAATACGGTTCTATCCAGCATATTGACCGAGCAGAGCTACAATTTGAGGAGTTACGGCCTAAGGAGCAAGTCCCGCACATTGCCCATGCTGGGCCACAAGTAAACGAGTCATGGCCTGTAGAGCAAGTTAAAAAGGCAATGAGCAGGATCAGATCGAATGGAGCGCCCGGCCCAAACGGGATTCCAAATTCAATTTTTAAATCAAATCTTAAGCATTGGCCAGAGGTTTTAACGATTTTATTTAATGATGTAATTAAATCTGGATCAGTCCCTGAGTCATGGCAAGGAAGCATAATTCAGCCGATATATAAAAGTGGCCCACAAGACAATCCTGAAAATTACCGACTAATAGCCCTAACTGATGTGGAGGCAAAAATCTTTGCGAGCTGCCTCCTTGAAGAATTGGAAGATTGGGCCACAAGAAAAAATCTAATTCCAGCTTTTCAAACCGGTTTTAGAAGAGGCGAATCAACCAGCACGAACTTGATTTTATTGACTTTATTAGGCGAAAGGGCAAAATATAGAAAGCAAAAGTTATATATCTGTTTTATTGATCTCAAAGCCGCCTTTGATTCTGTTCCTCAAAATTTACTTTGGGCTAAACTTTTGGATTGGGGCATCCCAAACCAATTGCTTGAAATTATTAAATTGTTATATACCAAGACATGGGTTCAGATCAAAGTCGGAGATGGTAGAAGTACAACCCGCCGACTCGAAACTAAGACTGGTCTGAAACAAGGTTGTGTTCTGGCTCCATGTCTTTTTAATATTTTTATGGCTGACCTTCCTATACATCTTAAAAAAGTTAATGCTCATTCACCTTCCCTCTTAGGTAAAGACATCAAATATTTACAATATGCTGATGACACTATATTATTAAGTCATTCTGTCATAGGTCAAAAAAGATTAGTTGATTCTTTTAATCATTATATTAACCTTAATGGTTTGAAAATCAATACCAAAAAGACAAAAATAATGACTATAGGGGGAACAAAAATAGATAAAAAGAATGGAACATTAATGGGTTACATATTGAAACTGTAAAATTTTATAAATATCTAGGAATAACATTTGACGATAATATGTCCTTCAGACAGCATTTTATTAACCTCTAAGCAAAGGCAACAGCTTTGTCATTTGCCTTTAGAAAGTTGAGGGACAAGTTGTCATGTCCAAATCACGAACATCTATTGAAGGTCATGAAAGCAAAGCTGATTCCATCTTTGGCTTACGGCTCAATGATTTTTCGTGGTAAAGACGTGAAAATTCTTGATGACCTATAAATAAAAGTCTTCAAATCAGTTTTTAGGATCCCCAGGTATATAGGACATGCTAATCTCTGGTACAACAATCTCTGGTACGACAATCTGCCTTTTTAAAAATACTATATACTTTATATCGCTCAGAACAAGGTACCCTTGCAAACCAGTGCTGGCAGGAGATAACGAGGTATGAGTATGCTAGTAGCTGGAGATCCTTTTAAGTGAGAGTTTACATAATTTTGAGTGTCCAACCTTTGAAGAAGAAGTTAGGAGCAAAGCTGTTTTTAAACAAACTATAAATCGATCAGTCAATTTACTATCGAGTCTTTTAGACAAAGATGAGCTCAGAAAAAAGTATCATTCCTGGTCAGTTACTAACTCATTTATTAAATTAGAACCTCAATCATACTTGATGACCCATTTAAAATCATTCTTAAGGAACAAATGTATGTTATTGCAGTTTGGGAGATATCCCACTAAGGACGGAATACCTAAATGGGAAAAAACATGGTCTATTAAACTGTGTAGGTTATGTGGCTCCTATGAGGAAACTTTAATACATATTGTAACTATCTGCCCCCAATTGCTAGAAGAGCGGAAGACTTTGTTAAGACCGATTTTTAATGAATTAGGGGTGAGAACATGTCACCACGCTATCATTATGTGTCTTACTGGGTCTATGCCCTGTTTGATTACTCAATTTGTAAAGTTTATTTTTATTGCAGAAAAAAAACTATTAACCAAAACTGATTCTGATTGTTAATACAGTAACATGTCGTCAAAGACTTTAATGCAAAAATGAAATGAAAATGAAAAATCTGTTTTTAAAATCTGCCCTTAATAGTTCTGCATATAACTTTACATTATAGTTACCAAATATTTTAAACTGTTATAGGATTGGTTAATTAAATTAAGACGAAAGACAAATTGTTTTAAAATTTTAATGATAATGTTTGGATATTGTCCTCTTGCCATTTGCACAAATGCACTTTATTCATTGCTGCTCTTTATTATTGCTGCTGGGGTTTTTTAGTGTACAGCTGTGTAAAACTTTTATGGGCAAGGATAGTGTTTCTAACCGGTAGTGTTTTTTTTTTCTTTGATTGTAATGATTTTTATTAATCAACAAATAAAGCAATTATTACTACTAACCCTTTCTGCGTAATCCAAAATGTACGTTCTGCCAAAATTCAGGAATCCCAGTATGGATTGTAAATTTTTCAATGATTTTGGAAGTTGGAGCAGCGCACACTTTTCTAAAAAAGTTGGCTGCCAAGCTTTTCCCTACACTTGAAAACTCATATCCCAAAAATAGGACGCTGAGGTGGGCGAATTTCAATTTTTTTTAAGTTAAATTTGTAACTCTCTGAGGCGAATCCCAAAATTATGGTGCTCACCCTCGTCAAGTGTTCCTCCAGATCATCATCCATCAGATAAATATCATCTACATAGGACAATGCCTCTTCATCCAGATTCTGAAGTAATTCAGTTACTCTGGCAGAAAACAACCCCGGGCTATTTTTTATCCCTGGGCCAGTCAACAAAATTGCCGCTGGGACCCTAGCGCTGAAAATGCTGTCAAGTATTTGCTCTCAGGCGCTATATTCTGGCAGAAAAATCCATTGAGATATCTAGTGTTGTTTTGTATTTTTCCGCACAATGTTATTCATTAATGCGGCACTGTGTGCGTTTTGTACTGCAAATGTTTTTGTGCATGAATTTAGATGTCTGTAATCTAAAACTAGACTATATGAATTGTCGGGTTTCATTACCAGAAACAAAGGGTTATTCATTGAGCGGGTGCAAGTTTCAATCACCCTCTGGTATTCAAGTTGATCTAAGATCTCCCTGACCTGTTTTTTAGCTTCTTGCTTTATGGTATACTGTCTCTGTGGAGTTGGAGTAGATTTTAATGGTATCACGTGGTGATTGACTCTTCATCCCATCCAACATGGTTTCGATATAGTGCTGGAGAAAGAGCTACTGCCCACTCCTGTGCATATGTATGTTTTAAATATTGGGGAACGAGGTCGGAAAAAGGTGGCATAATTACCGTTTTCCCTTTTGGGCAATTCATAACAATAGCAGGCGGCCAATCTTTTTCAGCTAATAAAATGTCATAGCTAAAGGTTAAGTTCTCCCAAAAGTGATTTTTAATTTTCCTGGGTTTGTCCCCCTCCATCCGGATTGTTATCTTATGTAACCTATGTGGGATGCTTACCCTAGTATCAGGCGTTTCCACCGTGCTATGTTCATTCAACTCCGCTGTCACCAGAAATTCCATCAGGTTCTGGTGAGCTATTGTTACTTCTGCTGCACTGTCTAGCATCGTCAGAGCCCATTTCCCATTCAGTAGTTGAGTCCTTAGAATTCTGGGCATGTCTGATCTTGAGACCTGCTACTTTCTTCTTTTTGAATTGAGGTTTAAGTTTTTGTTTTTCTTCTTTCTTAGGTGCGTAGTCCGCAGCACATTGTGTGACTCTGGACTTGGTACGCTCCTCCTGTCTGTGTTCCGACCGTCCTTCTCTGTTGGAGTATTTCAAAGAGCCCTAAAAGGAACAAGAGGAACCTGTATCAGTGTCCTGATACCCGTCAGGTTTTCTAATGTTGTCCCTATTCCTAAGGTTATACGTCCTTTCGGAGGGCTCCTGCTGAGGAGATCTACCTCTGGATTGAGATCTATTGTCTTTATTCTTTTGTTGTTTGTTATTGTCCCATTTCTTCTTTGAAGAAGCAGGTGCTTGCTTAAAAGTATCTTTTTCAGGTCTCCCCATTAGTTGAGGTTATACTGGTCTAGCTCCCAAACTATCTCTACCTAATTCTGCATAAGCAGTTTCAATTATTTTAGGTAATTCTGTCTCCTGTTGTAAAGGAGTGAAATCTCTCAGGCGTTGGCGTATTGCCACTGATGCTGCTTCCCCTTTAATGTTTGCTAATATTATAGCCGATACCTGGGCGAAGTTATTTAATAACTTCATCCCTAAGTTCAGAGCAGGTTCTGCTCCATACTCATTCTGTATTTGCCTTAATACGTCTGGTATTACTGCTAATGAAGGGATACCATGAGTCCTGGTATATATTGCAGCAAAGACTGTACCCCAAGAAGTACAATCCTCTATCGGGGGAGCTATCCCCATTGGCAAGCAAATTGTTAGCATTCTATGCTTTCCGTGTGGACCAGTGTGTGGAAATACTGCCTCTAGCTGTGTTATTTTTTGAGCTATCCAGAAAGGCATTTGCTCACGTTTAGTGGGCAATTTACCCATCACTGCGTGTAATGTTTGTGGTGTAATCTTTGTTGTACAAGCTTGGACTGGTCCTGCTTGTGTAGCCGGTGTCGGCTGAATTGTGAGTGTTCTCATCACAAACTGTGTCATGTTTCTGTAAAGTTTTATTAATTCTTTATGTTGTGTAAGCAAGTCTCCTCCTCGCATTGTATCAATGTCAGGGTGTGGTGTGTAGGCCGCTAGTACTGGCCATGTTGCTCCGTCTCTTCCGAGCGGACCGAGTCTTACTCTATTTCTTGTATGGGGTAGGGCGCCTGTAAACCAGTATAAATGTTCGTGGTAAGTGAGTGGAATTTCAATGTCCTCGTACGGACAATATTCGTTAGGTATTTCATCTTCTGTGTAGTAATGAAATGTCTTTGTTAATGCATTTGCCTTTGTGAATGTAACCCATGAATAGAATACCTCTGTTCTAAATTATTTGTGTGCCTCAAACACAAATGTTACCTGCCCACCCCTATATGTTAAACCGTATGCGGCTAATTTTAGGGTGATGGCCCGTTCCAACATTTGCTGAAATGTGTATTGCATCTGCATCTTCTTCATCTCCTGAGAGATTTAATTGAACCACAGTATCTTCCTGTACAGTCATTGTTTTTAATAAGAAGAGCCTTGCAAGGGAACTTTTGATAAGGTGCTAGCACAAATAGGAACAATGTGTCCTTCAAGCTTGATTAACCAACAGCCAATACATAGGATTTTGCCTACTCAGCTGTGGCGGAGTTTGTACCCTCCCATTCGAGACGTCTCTGGGGAAATGTGAGTAGGGGTATCTGAGAATAGCACGACTGAACTACTCAGATTTGACTGTTAAATAAGTACCCAACCAACGTTGGCGGCGCCATGTTGTGTAGTTCCTATAAAACCTATACAGGATCTGTGCGTTTGGACAACATACAATGCAGGATTGGTGTCAGAATGATTCTAGAGACCCACACCGGGTATTTTGGTCTGTGTACCAGCTAGCTTACAGTGCCACTAGAAACCCCTCTTACCAAGGAGAGAATAGTTCTTGGCAACCCTGATCCCTCAGGACCGGCGAAACAGTGTAATACCTTTCGCTCAGTCACTCGTGCTCACTTAGTCTCAGAGAGATACACAGAATAAACAGTAGGGACGTTTTCAATAACTATTTATTGAACAATCGTTATTCTAGTGTAAAATAGGTGTGCTGAAACAATCATTAGACAGTAACAGATATAGAGGATTAGAAGCACTAGGAAAGTAAAAGGATAGTAGTTCTACCATTTTGCTATAATCATGAATACATGTAAGTACATAAAATACATGATAATAAAATGCGTACTCCTACGATGCAACCCTAACTAGATGTACCTGAGTGTACCTAGCATGTATGTCAGTGTTAAGCCAAGAATCCCTCTAGGATAGAGCCAACCCCCATTACCTGAAGTGAGAAACTGTGGGACCCCGTCCTGGTTTCGGGTTGGACAGCCCCGCAAGGGGTCAGACCACTGCGAGCTAGAGTATCTGCATGTAGGGGCTTCAGCGTCTCGCGTCAGTGTGTCGGCATGGAATTCCTGATCTCCTCTCCCTATCTCAGCAAGATGTGATTTTTATATACCCGGAGGTATCAGCAGGGGTTCTACCTTGCTGTGCCACTGTCAGATTAAGGATGACGTTGGGAATGAACCTTGTACATAGTTATTATGCAGGAGATGGTAGCCCTGCTGAGAATCCAAGGATCCTCATGCATAATGTTTGAGGCTATTAGTTCAGTGAAAACCCCACGTTCAGTAAGCAGTACCGTAACTAGGTAAATGGTCAGTCCTAGCAGCCAGTTATGTATGTAGTGTTGGGATGAATATAGGTGAAAGGTTGGGATGTTATCCGAGCCTATATTGGGGTACCTATTTGGAATATAACAGGGCTCATAAGTGAGTTGCAACTAGAGTTGAATGGCACAGTGTGCTTAGGGCCACGTCTGGGTACACTTTCTGATTTAGGGATTCTCAATTAGAAAAACAAAAAGTTAATGGGTGTTGTAGTGCTTGAATTAAGCTCAGCTCAGCCCATGGTAACTACTTGGGCTGCATTACAGTCCATTGTTTTTCTCACTATGGCACTTTAGGCAGAGACCAGCCATAAAGCTATCTGCCTTGGTCCTGCTTGATCTTGTGTTCCTGTTCAGTGGGACATTTCCTGGCAGTTTGGGCTGCATAGTTCCTATTGGAGCATGACCAAGGTTGATAGCATATGGCTGGTGTCGCTCTGGGGTGGCACAGTGGGCAAAAAATAAAGGCCTGGAATGTGACTTTTGCTAGTATTCTACCCATAACCTTTTGTTTTATTTACATCATTAATTGAGGTAATCCTACTGAATAATTTTGGTCAAGCATTGCTGCATAATTCCTGTGGTCTTGACCTTTTTCTACGCAACCCACACCCTTCTGCACTAATTATCTAGGCAATAGTTCAGCAAAAATGCTTTCATTGGGACCAAGTGGACTATGTTCAGTTAGGGGAAGGTTAAGTAAAAGGAAACTCAATCAAAAAACAGTATAAGGGATGACAAAAGAAAAACCCTTGGAGTAAAGTTTAGTGGGCACAGGAATTGTAGGGGGTGGGGTATGGGCTGTTGGTACACTCTCACCCATAGGATGGTAGGAAGGCAGAGACACAAACATGGTAAGGTGCAAGAGGAATTGGCACCCAGGACATAGGATCAAGGAAGGCAAGCTGGGCATATATTAATGAATATTATCTTTAAGAAAGACGCATGACTTACGATTCACCCCAGCAGCCACCTCCTGTGCCACTTTTTCCACCTTGTGTTCCTTCTATGTTGTTCGGGAAAAAAAACCTCTAATTAGTAGTATGAAGTCCAGTAAGCACATGAACACAAAACCTTTCTAACATGGACATTTCAAAATTATTATTTTATGGTTTTACTTCTAATAATGAAAAAAAACAAAATAATCGAAAATGCAGCATTGTCTACATTGAAAACATGGGGAAAGTGAATATGAAAGGATGACCAGGGAAGCAGAAGCAGGGATAAAGAAGTGCAGAGGGAACAGAGATGGGTAGGGAAGAAGACAAAATAAAACAAGGGGAAAACTTAAAGGAAAATTCCAAAAAGGTCAGAAGGAAACAGGGTGATAAATAAAAGAACAAAAAATGGCCACTGGTGTTAGACTTGCCACTGGGAGTGTGTGCTCCTGGTTCTGTGGTGCATGTAGTGCTCATATCTATCCTGAGCACTATACCCATGTCTGTACCTGCACCGACCACCAACATGAGATGAGTGCGCATTTTTGCAGATAAAATATCAGTCCTGCAATGACCCTGCCAAAATATGAGGTGTATCTAGGTGCCGGAAAGGTGCCATGGAACCGGGCTCCTACCCTTCTGGTCCTGCCGGGAAAAGTGACTCAAGGAAGGGGGAGACTGACAAAACAAAACTAGAAAAAATAAGGAATAAATAAAAAAACTGAAACAAGGAGCAGACAGTGGAGGGGAAAAAGCAAAAAAGACATGCAGGAGACAAAAGATTGGAGTTTGTCAGGGTGGGACTGAGAAGCAGGCCGCAGCAGAAGTCTGGGAATCTCACCACACCACACCATAATTGATAATGGGAGTTTCTTCCATTTTTTTAGGAATCTATTTGAGTTATGAGTGGGAGAATATTGAAAGTCAATGTTGACTGTGTGTCCAATGTTATATGAATCCCTTGCTATCCCTAGATATTTGAAGTTAGTGGTCAAAATTCAGGATTGTTGTTGCCCACTGCATCTTTGATGATGCCTGCAATGGGTATCAAAGCCAATTTGTTCCAGTTTGTTTTTAGGCCTGATGCCTTTTAGTTGGGGAGCACAGCGAAAAGGAGAGGGAGAGGGCTGGGGGGGACTGTTTCCCTGTTCACTGGGAAAGCTTGAGAAAGAAATTAATTTACTCTTACCCCCACCCATGGTTCTAACAATAAAGTTTCAACATAAGACAAAAAGTGTCGACCCATGTTCATGCCGCATAAGATATGAAAGAGGAACTATCACCCAAGTCAAATTGCAATTGCCTGATACTCTCCTGAGCATTTTACATTGTCTCAGACGGACAGGCAGCTCGTTTGCAAGTCAGCTTCTCTTATTTTATTCATGCCAAGACAAATATAGGCATATTGCAAGTGTTACCAATTCCATTAACGTGTCACCTTAAAAGTGTTTTACATGGTACATCATTGCCCTTATGGCAAGACCCTAAAATTCAAATCTAGGAGAAAAATCTAATTTGTTATGTGAAAAGATTTTTCTTCTCACCCAATAACAATTCACCTAAAATCATGCAGCTCATTTGTTCAGTGGCGCCTTTCTCAGGCCAAGACCATTCTAACCACATTGCATTGATTGCTAATGAGTCATTGTATCACCCTTAGGGTGATTTGTGTAGTCTACCATTCCCTTTAGGGCAAGAGCCGCCCAAAATGAATCTCTAGGAGAATGATCAAATATATTCTAGCAAGAAGGCTCTGCTCATCTTCTGCAGTCTGTCTCACCATCCTCTGATTTCAGAGAATGTGTCTCTGTTGTAGTGCCTTTTCTATTTACCAAAAGTTCACAAAGATGGCAGTCATCCTCCTGGTAGACCAATACGCTTCAGTACTGCAACCTCGCAGTCGCCATATGGACTTCTCAATAAACAGCCTTTGTAGCGCCTATTCCGGAAAGGGCACAGAGATAAATAGGTTACTTAACTATCAAAGTACTCATCACAGGGCATTGAAGGATGGCTTCACTGTTGGTCAATTTTTAACAATTTAACATAATTGTAAAATAAAAACAAATTATATTTTGGATGCTAATACTTTAAGTGAGAACCTAGTGGTATACTTCCACCCCCACAGACTAATCAAAAAACCTCTGAAACATGCATGATGCTACCCAAGGGGAAAACCTGTGATTCCAAAATGAAAACACAAATGAATAACCGTGTTTGTGTTACCACTTTCTGTCCACAAACCAACAAGATTGTAAAAATTCTAAAATCCACAGACCCTGCATTAGGACTACAATTGTTTCCCTACAAAAGAGGCTCCAATAGTACAGCCCATCTAGACATGCAACTATCACCAAGTCTCAAGCTGACTGCTTCTTTACAGAATATTGTGTTTCCTGCTCCTTTAGTTTTAATACCAATCTTTTCAAACTTGATGGCAACACGCACAAATTAAAATATGTTTACAATTGTAACTCCAGCTACCTTATTACTCTACGTGGTACCCATCCAATTTGGTCTACATAGTGCAGACTTCTCAGAAAATAAAAGCCAAAATAGGCAAACACAGGAGTAGAATCCGATGCACGGTACATAATGCTCCTTCGGCATTATGCACAGACTGGCCGCACTGAGATGGTATTAATTGAAAAATTATCAACCGTGTCGCTAGGCCTCATTGAGGTGCTCTGCAATAGATTCTACAGGGACGTGACTGTAAGATATGAAGATGCAAATCCATTTAGAAAGTATTAGCCTTGGGTGAAATTTTAATTAGGCTGGTGGTGCAGCGCAAAGATTGCCCACCCTTTACATGTCACAAATGTCACAGAGACTTGAGAAAAACATGGTATGAAAATGCACTTACACAAAATATCTTGCTTTAAATCTTCGTTTAGTATAAAATGTATTCACCATAGAGATAAAATGTAACTTTCTAATTGTGTGTGCTACTTTATGTGAATAACATGAAATAAATTAACACTGTGATTAAACACGTTCTTACAGATGTAGAATTAATCCTACAAGAAAAGACAATCAATTTATGTAATGGCAGTGGTGAAATGTGCTGCTCATAGGCAAGGCAATGACTATGTGGCTCGGCAACAGATATGCTGCAAGGTACTGTGCGCTGAATTCATGCCCTTTTGATGGGGAATAGGTCAATGAAAATTCAGATGTGACAAATTCAATCTGTTGTTGTCTCACTGAATGTTTATTCTGAACTGCTTTATGAATATGTTGACACAATGGATGCTAAACATTGCTACCTAGGTATGCAATTACCTGCATCGGTTGCTGAAGAGATTACTTATCTACATATCCCTTTGATGTATGGAGTTACCTGTAGTTTATTGATGAGCTTATTTTACGGAACAGGACATTATTAATACTATTAATCAAATTATGACTTGGTTCTTTGTGAAGTTCCTGTGCTGAAGCACTTGAATAGACAATATGATGCCAAAAATGCTGAGATAAGGGGACATTTCTTTAGACCTGCCATTACACTGGACACAGCTTATACATATAGACACAACTTAACTTGCATATTAACATATGTAGAGAAGAATGTATATATTCAGTAGAAGATAGAAGAAGAGACATCCTGGCTAAAGCAAATCATTCAAACGTACCACCCTGGGCTAGGGAAGAAAGTGAACACAGAATAGTGGGAAACATGGCAGCATTAGCTTTAGGATGGCAACATAGAGGGAAATCATGCATTCACATTAGAAAATCCACAACTGATGCAAATTTCGTAAGGAATAGTGAATGTGATCATACATTTGAAGTTAGAGGAAATTGGGAACTATATATTTGAATGGAGGAGATCCTGTTTTTCCTGCAGTCTATAAAATTTGTGGGAAGAGTGTATTTTACAAGTTACCCAAGTGATGGTATGGAACATGTTACCTAGGGATAGTTTTTCCAAAAATGTAACACATGGGACAAATTGATGATCCAGCAAGGAAACTATATGGGAGAACAAAAAGAGGTGCTAGTGAAATTGTGGGAAACATTTTTGGTGCTTTGATTCCATCTGTAGGTGTGATACTTAACTCACACAAGATTAGAAAGCTTTCTACTGTACTTGATAAACTATCTACTAGTACAACTGGAGAATTCTTAGTGATAGATACAGAAATGGTTGCCATTGGATCTATGGCTTTGCAGAATCGACTTGCTTTAGACATCTCTCTCACAAAAGAGGGAGGAGTCTGCCAGATGTTAAAAGTTCAACAATGTTGTGCTTACATTCCAGATGAGAGTAAAGACCTGAAGAAATACCTTAGCAACATTACTGACCTGAAGAAGGATTTGAAAGGGTTGGCATGCAGCAGGTGCCTCGGAAGCAATAGGGAATAGAAGGTATATTATAGGCAAATGGTTTGGAAACCTAGGGAGTTGAAGTGTTGGAAGTATCTTTAAACCCTTAGTGATATATGCTCTTTGTGGATGATTCCTGATTGTGACTGTTAAGGTGTACAGACAGGCAAAGGAAGGAGTGAAGAGAAAGAGCAGATATGGAACAAGAGGATAAGCAGAGTAAATACTATGATGACATGAAATTTCTGGAGGATTTCAGAAGGAAGATGATGTAAACAACCAAACTGTGATTTGTCCATCTGATAAGAGATTGATGTAATCACTTGATTCGCCATCAGAGAGTGGAATTGGTGCAGCACAATGATTGCCCACTCTTTACACGTCACAAATGTCACAGACAGTTTGGAAACACATGGTATGAAAGTGCACTTAGCACATGACTCATGTATTATTTAACAAATTAATGTAAGTGCTGCAGTTGACGTATATTAAAGAGTGCCTTCACTATAGGATTAGGGAACCTACACAAAATGTTTTGCTTTAAATAGTATGATTAATAAATAATCATCTTCATTTAGTAGAAAATGTATTCACCATAGAGATGAAATGTGACTTTCTAAATCTGTGTGCTACTTCACGTGAATAACATGTAATAAATTGACACTGACATTAAACACTTTCTTACATATGTCGAATGTAATCCTCTTAGAAATGACAATCAATTTTTGCAATGTGTGCATTAATATTTCATATATTTGATTTACATGTAGTTCTCAATCATTGTTATTACTGAGTATCATGATGATTTATTGAATATTACATGTAGTATGAAACTTAATGCATTAGAAATGTATATTCAGTTATGTTTAAATGTGCACAATGCATATTAAATGTGCACCATTGAAGCTAATGCTAAACTTAACATGAGTAGGCCTGTAGTGTACTATGCTGCATGAAGCCGATTTCATTTTCCTTCTAACTTGACATTTCTTGCAAGTATTCACGTGCATTGTTAGCTTAGAACATATATGTTGCTGTACTAGAGATAGGGGGAACAGGAGCCTGAGAAAAGGAACTTGATGAAAGGTACACAGAGAAACAGAGTGCTAACTGAATGAACTATTGTACAGAAATTGCAATCTACGTGTGTTTGGGAGAAAGATGTTGTTCCCATGTCCAGTGTCATCTCCAGTGTGGGATAAACAGGAAATGTTGCAGTCTGCAACGTGATGATTCATGGATTTCAATAGACCCCTGATGGTGTGATTGAGGGGGTGTCGCCCAATGGACTTCACACATTAAAATATACCATTCACCTTTGGACTTCTGACCAGACCCCTTCCTGACTATACACAGGTTCTCTCACAAACGCTTTCCTGATTTCTCAGCAACCCTTTGCATATTCCAGATTCCTACAGACACCTTTCCTTGATTTTCCCTTTCCTTGAGACATTGCTAGCTTAATTGATTTTGAGATGTTTTGTGCCCAAATGCTTTTTCAGATGTTTGCTTAGGTGTGGCTTAGCCTGACACTTACACTTGACACATAGAAGACTTTTGACTGAGCTTCTGAAATGCTAACGCTTTCCAATTTTGATTTCTTTTGTCTTGACCTGACTTCTTTTGCAGAGTTTCCCTGATTGCTAGAACCATTTTCCCACAAACCATCCTCTCAATTCTAGATTACTAATGTACAGGAGAGAGAACCTTAGATTATTCTCTGAGCATCAAATTCTAAAGTTATTGTTCTGCATAGCAGTTACATAACTGCTTGTCTGTCTGATATTAATTTGGCTTAATTTATTTTGGTGTCTGGGGATTTCTGTTTTCTTTTTGTATCATTATAGTATGGTGCTGAGAGTTGTTTTTCGAATTTGATTATTAACTTACGATAAACCTTTTGAACTTGATTACCGATTCCTGGTCCTCATTGTGTAGCCAAATGGGTTGCACTGTGAATTGAAATTTGATTGACTGTTAATACTAACTCCCATCACTTCTCAGACAGACAAAAAGGTCCATCGGAGGACCAATGGTAAGCAAGTGGGCCCAGAAAACACTGGCGTAATTTGCATAAACTCTGGAACTGCTCATTATGCTTGTTATTAGAAACTCCCAAATGGAATTACGCACAATTTGCGGAAAGAATTTACAGTGATCATGCCATTCAAGGTAAAAATCTACAGCAAATGAACATGAACAACATAATGCAAATTGCCGTTGTTTGAAGTGCTTTTGTTTTTCGCACTACTTTTTTGCTCAATTTCGGTTTATTATATATCAGAATAGCAAAACTTGACATCGCGGTGCCGGCACTACGTTTAGCGTGAAATTCATCCTCACATCGAAAATTGAATGAATTTCATGCTAAAATATGATGGATTTAAATTTAGAGAAATTATGTATAATTTCACCAAATTTAATGCAATTATGGAAAAGCAAACAGCGCAAATTTCCCACACCCCTAAAAAGAAATCAGTTCACTTGACAAATGGAACTCTATTGTAAAGAAGACAACCCACTAAAGATCAGTGCATACATTATTGATACTTGAACCTATGGATGGTTTTTGCTTCTGTCAAAGATTCATGAACTGGGTGATAAGCTGCACCTTATTATTGTTTAAAGACCGATATGGATTTTGCAATGATGATGTTTTCAATGTGCAGATACTATTTTAAATATATTATAACCTGATTGTGGTCTTGTAATTTATAAGTTTTCTACCTTCCTACCATAGCAAACTATTGCCTTTCAACTAAGTGTTATTTTGCCCCTTTTGAACCCAGTCCCTTTTTCTTTTAATACTTGTTTTTTTCATTGAGTCTTTCTTCTCTATCTAGAAAACAGTCTCTCTCTTAAGCAATATATTGCTTTAAATATTTGACTTATTCTCGCTATTACCCTTAAAGAAGTGTGCACTTTATACAGGCTATAATTATATTTTTTCCTTTTTCCGGGTTATATGCTGCTAATTGTGCACATACCTCCGCAGTCGACACCATCTTTATCTTGAGCGCATCCTCCGTGCACTCCCTTCCCTACTTGGTCCAGACTTGGACCACTAAGAATCCTCTGATGCGTGGACCTCATACCTATAACTTGGGTGATTAATTTCCCTCATACTTTCTAAGGTGAGCAGGAGATTAATAGGTGCCATGTCCCTGAGGTCATTATGAAGGGTTTATATAATTTGACTATTAATCTTGCTTTCTCTTATATTTACATCTGCTGAATTGCAAGTAGATACATTCTTTTAGCAACCCACAAGGGTCATAAATGCACTTTTTGGCGCTTTCTCTTCTTCTGAATATATACTAAATTCCTATAGTTTGTTAACTTAATTTTTTCAGAAACCTATGCAGGATATTCCTTCACAGGGAGGTTCTTCAGTAGCATTTGTGCAATTTAGTTCACACCCTCTTTTCTTCTAAATTACATATTTCTTTTTGTGGTCATTAAATTATTGTGCTCTGATGATAACCTCGGAAATGGCCAGGGATTTCGATACTCTGTCAACATCTTTGCAAATAGACTAGGATCTTCCCATATTGCGTCATACCCCTATGTCTTGAACCATAATGAATGGTCTATGACTCTACTAATTATACCTGTCTGTCACAAAGTTGATTAAATCCTCCTTTCGTACATGGATGACACTCATTTTCGTTTTTTTCCCAGATTCTATTTTTGCTGGTATTAGAAATCTGTGCCCTGGGATACTGTTTTTCAGTGGGGTATGCTCTTCCTTAGATTGGTATTGTTAAAATCAGTTTCACCCTATTGGTTTATTTAACCTTCCTGTAAGGCCTTTAAAACATGGAAATACACTGTTACTATCCGCTAAGCTTAAGTCCAACACTTCAAAACTATATTTGATTTTTATTACACATCATTTAAACTTTATAAGTGGAAATATAGCCCTAATGACTGGTGCAGATCCTGCACATAAATTCACAGGGCGTCTCGGAGTGCCATGCTTTTGGAGTCAGATTTTTGGATTTCCGAGTGCCATAGCACAGAGGATGTAGCTAGCTTGCTGCTCCTCATAATGCTGGGTATCGTTAAAGATGTCAACATTTACTTGATGGGCGGGAGTTAGTAATCCTGAACTCCTATGGCCCATATATAAATGAGGCAAACTTTTATACAACATTGAGAGACGTACTGCCCCTACAGTGGGAATAGACATCTTTTGGGTGGGGGATTTTAATTGCGTAGCAGATGGGAGACTGGACCGCCGCCCGCCCCGTCAGTGCACTAAGCCAAGAATGACAGCGAGCTTGTCACAAGTGATGTCACAAATGGGGCTTGGAGATATTTGGCATGATACACACCCGGGAAACAAGAGTACACGTGCTACTCGGCCACACATGGAACCTACAGCAGACTAGACAGGGTCCTGGCACCTCGCCAAACGGCTCCGAAGGTGCAGGGGGTTATACACCTGCCAAGATACTTGTCCGACCATGCACCAATGATGTGCGATTTTAAGTGGGGGAGGGGGATCAGAAGCCTCTATTCATGGCGATTCCCCTCAGAAATATTGCAGGATCCAGTGGGGAAAGATGACATTGCCAAAGCACTGGGGGACTACCTTGAATTAAATTGGAACACGGCGGGAAGCAGCGCAACAGAATGGGAAGCGATTAAAACTGTCCTTAGGGGCCACTGCGTGAGTCTCACATGCGGAGTGCGATGCATACTGCAGGAGAAACTCATAGAGAAGGAGCGTGACCTAGCAGCCCAACGAAGAGAGACAGGAATTACCGAATTATTAAGACAGGTCACGGAAGCATGCGACAGACTAGAAAAATACACACTAACATCATACCGTCAGCTACTACATCAACAGGGGGATAAATCGGGACGGCTCCTAGCCTGGATTCTAAAACGAGAGGCACCACGCACGGAGGATGTTAGAAATGGGATTTTTGGTAGGCCAGGGCATGTGCCAAAGCCAGGCAGAAACCACCACTCTAGTCAGGATAAGGGAGGTACACTCCTAAAATAACCCCTGCTCACCCCCTTGGTAGCTTGGCACGAGCAGTCAGGCTTATCTTAGAGGCAGTGTGTAAAGCATTTGCACATAACCAACAGTAATACAGTGTAAGCTACTACAAAAGGACACCACACCAGTTTAGAAAATTATCCAATATTTTTATATACTTAAGACAAGACCAAAAACGATAAAAATCCACAATACAGTACTTAAAAATCTTCAGTAATCAAAATATGCTTGAAAAACAGTTCCTTGATGTCGATAGCTCCGTCCGGGGCTATCGCGGCGTCGTGAACAAACAAATCCAAACAGTTCTGGCTGACCGCGGCGTCGCGGGCCAGCTACGGTGTCGGGAAGACCCGCAAACAGTACCTTTTAGAAATGCAGGGCGTCGGCGACCTCTCGTTGAGCTTCCGAAAGCACCTTGTCCGCAGGCGTCGGTTCCATAGGTCAGTGCAGGAGTCGTCGGGGCCCTCGAGGTCACACGCGTTGCAGATCGAACTCCTCTCTGTTGAAGTCAGGAGCACTGGTGCCGGTAGGCGTCGGGTGCTGCGGTGCGAAGTGCAGCGGTGCGGCGTGCGGTGCCCTCTGGTCGGGGTGCGAGCAGCGGCTCGGTGGTAGCGTCAGATGGCGTCGTCGGTGAGACCAGGGTCGCGGTGCAAAGTGAATGCGGTGCTCGGCGCGGTGCTGGCAGGTCGCGGTGCAAGCAGCGTCGTCGTCGTTGCTGAAGCACTGTCGTTGGCTGACGAACGGTAGTCGTTGGCGTCGGTAGGCCAAGGCTGCGGTGCGGGATGAGGGCGGTGCGTCGTGTAACTTTACGAGCGGTGCCCTCGAGCCACGGTGCAAGCAGCGGCGCAGATTTTGGCATGGAGTGGCGTCGTCGGGGATACCAAGGCGGCGTCGTGAAGCGAGGCGGTGCAGAGCGTGATGCCCATAAGTCGCGGTGCGAGCAGCGGCTCGGTGGCGGCGTCAGCAGGCATCGTCGGTGAGACCAGGGTCGCGGTGCTGCGTTGCAGGCACCACGCCTTCAGGACACGGAGTCGGCAGCGGTGTCGTCGACGTCGTCGGGTTGCTTCTTCTTCTGTTGCAGCACAAAACAAAAGAAACAATTGATGGACGGAATGCTGGACAATGCAAACATTCACCCCCAGTCACAAGGATCTGGGTTAAATCCATCATTCTTTGCTCACCACACCACCCCAGTTTGGACTCCAGCCATATGCAAATCAGTCTTGACCATGTTCCTTGGGGAACAGTCCAGCCCGAACTGCCAAGTCAGGTCCTCCCTGGACCAGAAACAAGCATCCTAGGACCGGTTTCAGGGCATCACCCTTCTTCAGCCAGGCTAGCTTGAATCCAGTGGTGTGGTGAGCACGGGACCCACGTCTGGATTTACCCTTCCCACTTAGGGCGACAATGCAAAAGAAACAATTGATGGACGGAATGCTGGACAATGCAAACATTCACCCCAGTCACAAGGATCTGGGTTAAATCCATCATTCTTTTGCTCACCACACCACCCCAGTTTGGACCCAGCCATATGCAAATCAGTCTTGACCCTGTTCCTTGGGGAACAGTCCAGCCCGAACTGCCAAGCCAGGTCCTCCCTGGACCAGAAACAAGCATCCTAGGACCGGTTTCAGGGCATCACCCTTCTTCAGCCAGGCTAGCTTGAATCCAGTGGTGTGGTGAGCACGGGACCCACGTCTGGGCATGCCCTTCCCACTTAGGCGACAATGCAAAAGAAACAATTGATGGACGGAATGCTGGACAATGCAAACATTCACCCCCAGTCACAAGGATCTGGGTTAAATCCATCATTCTTTTGCTCACCACACCACCCCAGTTTGGACCCAGCCATATGCAAATCAGTCTTGACCCTGTTCCTTGGGGGAACAGTCCAGCCCGAACTGCCAAGCCAGGTCCTCCCTGGACCAGAAACAAGCATCCTAGGACCGGTCCTAGGATGCTTGTTTCCGGTCCAGGGAAGACATGGCTTGGCAGTTTGTGCTGGACTGTTCCCATGAGGCACAGGGTCAGACTGATTTGCATATGGCCATGTCTGAACTGGGGTGGTGGAGTGAGCTAAAGAATGATGATGGATTAAACCCAGATCAGTTGACTGGGGGTGAGTGTTTGATTGGCTCAAACGTTCCGTCCATCATCCCCTTTGTATCGCTTGTTCGCCCTAAGTTGGCGGGGTATGCCCAGACGTGGGTCCCTTGCTCACTTTGCCACTGGATTCAAGCAAGCCTGGCTGATGACGGCTGGAATGCCAGAAACCGGTCCTAGGATGCTTGTTTCCGGTCCAGGGAAGACATGGCTTGGCAGTTCGTGCTGGACTGTTCCCATGAGGCACAGGGTCAGACTGATTTGCATATGGCCATGTCTGAACTGGGGTGGTGGAGTGAGCTAAAGAATGATGATGGATTAAACCCAGATCAGTTGACTGGGGGTGAGTGTTTGATTGGCTCAAACGCTCCGTCCATCATCCCCTTTTGTATCGCTTTGTTCGCCCCTAAGTTGGCGGGGTATGCCCAGACGTGGGTCCCTTGCTCACTTTGCCACTGGATTCAAGCAAGCCTGGCTGATGACGGCTGGAATGCCAGAAACCGGTCCTAGGATGCTTGTTTCCGGTCCAGGGAAGACATGGCTTGGCAGTTCGTGCTGGACTGTTCCCATGAGGCACAGGGTCAGACTGATTTGCATATGGCCATGTCTGAACTGGGGTGGTGGAGTGAGCTAAAGAATGATGATGGATTAAACCCAGATCAGTTGACTGGGGGTGAGTGTTTGATTGGCTCAAACGTTCCGTCCATCATCCCCTTTTGTATCGCTTTGTTCGCCCTAAGTTGGCGGGGGTATGCCCAGACGTGGGTCCCTTGCTCACTTTGCCACTGGATTCAAGCAAGCCTGGCTGATGACGGCTGGAATGCCAGAAACCGGTCCTAGGATGCTTGTTTCCGGTCCAGGGAAGACATGGCTTGGCAGTTCGTGCTGGACTGTTCCCATGAGGCACAGGGTCAGACTGATTTGCATATGGCCATGTCTGAACTGGGGTGGTGGAGTGAGCTAAAGAATGATGATGGATTAAACCCAGATCAGTTGACTGGGGGTGAGTGTTTGATTGGCTCAAACGTTCCGTCCATCATCCCCTTTTGTATCGCTTTGTTCGCCCTAAGTTGGCGGGGGTATGCCCAGACGTGGGTCCCTTGCTCACTTTGCCACTGGATTCAAGCAAGCCTGGCTGATGACGGCTGGAATGCCAGAAACCGGTCCTAGGATGCTTGTTTCCGGTCCAGGGAAGACATGGCTTGGCAGTTCGTGCTGGACTGTTCCCATGAGGCACAGGGTCAGACTGATTTGCATATGGCCATGTCTGAACTGGGGTGGTGGAGTGAGCTAAAGAATGATGATGGATTAAACCCAGATCAGTTGACTGGGTGTGAGTGTTTGATTGGCTCAAACGCTCCGTCCATCATCCCTTTGTATCGCTTTGTTCGCCCTAAGTTGGCGGGGTATGCCCAGACGTGGGTCCCTTGCTCACTTTGCCACTGGATTCAAGCAAGCCTGGCTGATGACGGCTGGAATGCCAGAAACCGGTCCTAGGATGCTTGTTTCCGGTCCAGGGAAGACATGGCTTGGCAGTTCGTGCTGGACTGTTCCCATGAGGCACAGGGTCAGACTGATTTGCATATGGCCATGTCTGAACTGGGGTGGTGGAGTGAGCTAAAGAATGATGATGGATTAAACCCAGATCAGTTGACTGGGGGTGAGTGTTTGATTGGCTCAAACGTTCCGTCCATCATCCCCTTTTGTATCGCAGCACAAAACACACAGTCCCCAGTGCTGAGGGCAGAAGAGCTTGAAGTCTTTGCTGTTCCTGAGACTTCTTGAACAGGGGGCAAGCTCTACCTCAAGCCCTTGGAGAAACTCACAAAAGTAGATTGCAGAAAGTTCAGTCCAGTCCTTTCACTGCCCAAGACAGAAGCAGCCACTGAAGGCCAACACAGCAAAGCACACAGCAATGTGGTAGTTCCTCCTCACAGCTTCTCCAGCTCAACTTCTTGGCAGTCTTCTTGGTCCAAAAGAGTTCTAAAAGTCAGGGGTCTGGGCCCCAATATTTATATCCCAAAATCCTTTGATGCTTTAGGCAGAGAGTGTCTGTGCCCAGCCAGAACCAGTTCTGCCTTCTCTGGTGTGACTTCCTGGCAGGAGGTGGAGACGGCATTGTCAGAGGCAGACCAGGCCCTTTGAGGTGCAAGGAAATCTCCTCCCCCTTCCCCAGTTGCAGCCCAGGTCTATTCAGCCCTTTCCTGACCCACCTAGACTATCTGGAGCCACTCCTGCTCCCCAGCCTCCTGTCACCCAAAACCCAGACAGCCAATCCACATTACAGCAGAGGCACACGGGATGACTGAGCAAGAAAATACCCACTTTCTAAAAGTGGTATTTTCAAACACAGAATGTAAAAATCACCTTCACTAAAAGTTGCATCTTTAGATTCTGAGTTCAGGCATACTAAACTTTAGTTTCCTATCTAATTCCCCGGGCCAGTTATGTTTATAAGATGTTATAAACAAACTCCTCATTCTGTCCTATGGGGAACAGGTAGCCTTGCAATATTGAAAAACGAAATTGGCCGTAATTCACTATCAGGACATGCCACACACACCAGGGCATGTCCTACCTTTCACATACACTGCACCCGGCCCACAGGGGTACCTTGGGCCTACCTTAGGGGTGGCTAACATGTAAGCAAAGTGAAGGTGAGGGACTGGCAAGTGTGTGCACTGGCCAAGTCGACATGGCAGTTACAAACTGCGTGCAGACTCCGCAATGGCGGGTCTGAGTTACCATTTCAGGGCTACTCACGTGGGTGGCACAATCAGTGCTGCAGACCCGCTAGTAGCATTTCATTCACAGACCCTGGCACACTCAGTGCACTTTACTAGGGACTAACAAGTAAATCAAATATCCAATCATGGAAACACCAATCCATAACACAATTTACCACAGGAGCACTTGCACTTTACCACTGATCAGCAGTGAGAAAAGTGCGCAGAAACACTACGCCAGCAAAAACAGAGTC
Source organism: Calotriton arnoldi (assembly GCA_963921515.1). Taxonomy (NCBI): domain Eukaryota; kingdom Metazoa; phylum Chordata; class Amphibia; order Caudata; family Salamandridae; genus Calotriton; species Calotriton arnoldi. Next base: position 66,540 of record CAWUFW010020980.1, read on the forward strand.
AAAACCGGGAGGTCAGAAAGCAAAAACTCAGGGGAAACACGCCAAAAGATGCCAAGTCTAACACAGGTGCTCAATCTTGTGAATCCCAGAGGAGGTGAAGCATTTACCCAGTCAGATATAGTGAAAGTGTTTAGGGGTCATCTGGAACAGGCATACGCAACTCCCGGAGATCCTACCCCAGAACAACTAGACAAGTATTTCCGAGATCTCTTGATCCTGCAACTGGGGGAGGAGGTGAGACAAACCTTGGATGAACCACTGCTAAATGAGGAAATACAGATGGCCATTGCTTCGCTCCCCTCTGGGAAGGCGCCAAGCAGCGACAGGTTCACTGCAGAATTTTATCGGACATTCTCGGTGGTGGTGGGATCTTGCCTCCAGGAGGTTTACGCAGAAGCCCTGGTCAGAAAGGCCCTTCCTCCCACATTTAGAGAGGGTGTTATAGCAATGATTCCAAAGCTGGGTGCGGAACCATCGGATCCGGCCTCCTACCACCCAATCACAATGATAAACCTAGACATGAAAATCTTGTGCAGGACGTTGGCTCAAAGGATAGGCCCGGAGATGGGCGGACTGGTTAACCCAGACCAATGTGGGTTTATACCTGGTAGAAACACCACGATGAACATCAGGATGCTCATGCATGTCATTCATGAAGTGGAGGACAGTGATCAAGATCTCGCCTTCATATCCATGCTCATAGCTAAGGCATTTGACACAGTAAATTGGTGCTATCTCCAGGCAGTTCTGACGAGAATGGGGTTTGGACCCAGATTTTTGGACATGGGTAAAGCTACTCTATACCGAACCTTCCGCCAGGATCAGACTGGGGAGATTAATCTCTCCACCCTTTGAGATACATAGAGGCACCAGACAGGGGTGCCCATTATCGCCTCTGCTATTTGTGCTGGCATTGGAACCGCTGGCCATCAGACTTAGGAAGGAAATGAGTTGCTACGAAATACGAATTGCGGGAAAAGAGCATCTGATTTCTCTATATGCCGATAACACCTTATTTTACCTGACTGCGCCGACAATTTCACTGCCACACTTGTTGAAGCACTTTAAAACCTTCGGGGACGTCTACGGATTGCGTATAAACATGGCCAAGTCCTTAATCTTTCCGCTTGGTGCATTGCGCCATCAGGGCTCCTCCGAGCTTCCTCCGATGCTATTACGTTGGGAAACAGGCCAGTTCAGATACCAAGGTATCACAGTCAAGCACACCGCTCAGACACGGAAGCAATGCAATATTGACCGCGTGACAGAGGGATTGGCCCGGTTAGTCACCTTCTGAAACGCACTCCCCTTGTCCCTTATGAGGCGGGTAGCTGTTGCCAAAATGGTGTTTCTGCCCCAATGCCTTTACGCCCTTCAGCATTTACTGGACACGCTCCCACAGTCAATGCTTCATTCCCTGCTAATTAAGTTGGTGTGGGCGGACGGCAGAAACAAAGTAAGCAGAGAGGTGCTGCAATTGCCACAGGAGGAGGGAGGGTTGGCGGTTCCCAATATGGAACTCTATTACATAGCATCCCAGCTCCAACATGCAGCACACTTGCTGACTGAGGAGAACAATTGGGAGAAAGAACTCCTGATGGATGACACAAGGTAAAAAACCTTGCCCCAGCTATTAAATGGGGGAGGGAGGGGTCAGGGACAGGGCGCTTATTTGATTAAACATACAGCAGTACTCTGGGAAAGAGCTGTGCGGGTGGTTCTGAAACGCGCGCCCTTTGCTAGAGAGTTCATATTCTGGGACCTCCCAGCGATTCTTCACCTGGCGTCGGAGATAGATGTCACTGCCTGGAAAGAGGGGGGATGCCTGACGTTAGCAGACCTTTTCCCAAATGACATGCTAATCTCCTTTGAGGCGGCACAGGAAAGTTTCGGGGTAAGACAGGGTCAATTCCTTCTCTATGCAAGTATTGGTAATATAGTCCGGAACATTTGGCCTGCGTGCCCGGCTGCCACAGAGTCCTCAGCCCTGTTCAAGATGCTACTGGAGTTTGGTGGGGGAAGACACTTGATATCCCACTTGTATAATGCCATGTTTATGGACACACCCAGACCACGACCAAGAGCGAGAGTGGCATGGGAGGAAGACCTGGGAAGACCTGGGAGCGCCAATGATGGATACAGGCTGGAAAGAAGCTTGTAAACTAGTAAAAAAGGGCTCATGTAATGCGCGATTTAAACTAGCCCACTTCAATTTTCTACACCGCACATGTCACCCCAATTCTGCTACACCGTATAGACCCCACAAAATCGAATGCATGTCAACGGTGCCAAACAGCTCCAGCAACATTTTTACACCTAGCTTGGGAATGTCCAGCAGTGAACATTTACTGGGGCTGGGTGGTTGAGACGTTACAGAAACTGGGGGCGGGGGGTGATAATAAGGCCAGAACCTACTGCTTGTTTACTGGGTATACTTAAACAACGCAAGGGAAGGAAAATGCAATGGCGATTCACACAACTGGCGCTAATACTAGCGAAAAGACGAGTAGCTATGTCTTGGATGGGCACTGGGGGACCCAACCTACAAAGATGGGGTAAAGATGTGAAATAATGGGCTGTGGCAGAAGAGGTCAGGCTACGAGGATGTAGGGTAGATGAACATGCAGAGGAAGATTTGGCAACATAGAGGGAGTCCATTGAGGAGTTTAAAGCAGCGCTGAGAGGGCAGGATTCAGGGACATCAGGCTCTGAATAGGAAGGATGTGCCTGCCCATAACAAATCTTGAGATTAGGAATGAAGGAACCTCCTATTCTGACCATATACAGCACACAAATTGTACCATTGGGGGCTTTGCGAAAATGGGAATGTATTATTGGAAACCGCACTAGGGAAGGGTGGAATGGCTATAAAGTTTGTTGCATGTTTGTAAAGGTTGTATAACATAACGCTTGATATGTATTCAACAAATGTGAAACTGGAAAAAATAAACACAGTCTATAAAAAATATTTATGAAAACCCCAAAAAATTTAAAAAGATGTCACATTTTGACACCTTCTAACGAGATGGTTTTTGTGGCACTTATATTTGTGTGCATATTTGTAGCAACTACATGGTTATATTCAGAGCCAACTACATATCCTCACTGGAGATCCAGGTATCTAGCTGAGCATCATATCGCGGACACCATATATCAACTCAAGTGACAGATTGATGTAAGAGGGGGCAAAGGATATGGAGAACCCTAGCGCACTGGATTCAGACACTGACTCTATAAATTTATTATGAGATTTACAATGATGTATGCAATTAAAGGATTTGACTGTAATCTATATATTTTCTCTTTGTTCTCTTTCTTCTCGCTCACGGATGTCAAATATTCAATAACATTTTTAAAAAACAGACAGACTAGGGCTTTTTCATACTGAGTCATGCACCAATGTCTTGAGCCCTAATGAATGGCCCAAAACTGTATTGATTATTACTGCCTGCCACAAAGTGAATGAAATCCTCCGTTTGTACATGGTTGCCCCTCATTTTTGCTTTTTTCCGGATCTTATTTTTGCTGGTATTTGGAGTCTGTGCCCTGTGATATTGCTATTCAGTGACATAGTGTATATGCTAGTCCTTGGCTCGCTAGTGGTACTTGGAGTTATTGTGTGTAACAACCAACCAAACAATGTGAATAATAAAAATATAACAAACATTTACAATGCAATAGGTCTCGCATTTGCGAGAGTTACAGCTATTGGCATTGTAAATTACAATGTCTTTTAGCTATGTGTTTTGGCTTTGAGTGTAGTGGATTTATGTGGTGTGGAGTGGAATTATGTGGTTGGATTGGAATTGTTAATTGTGGAATTATGTGTGTTGGAATTGTGTTGTGTAGAGCAGATTTGTGGAGTGGAATTATGTGGCATGGTGTGCAGTGGAAATATGTGGATAGTATTTATCTGGTATTGAGTGCACTGGAATTATGTGGAGTGTGATTGTGTGTCAGAGTGTCATTTTTTTTTTTACATATTTGTATGTTGTAGAGTTTAATTATGATGTTTCATTTGCTTGAGGTATAGCTACTGGCATTGTAAATGACAATGTATTTTACCCATGTGTTATGGAGTGTATGTATGTGGAGTGTAGTGGAATTATGTGGTTTGGTTTGGAATTGTTAGTTGTGGAATTGTGTGGTGTGAATTGTATTTGTGTAGTGTAATTATGTGGCATGGTGTGTAGTGTAATTATGTGGTATTGAGTGTAGTGGAATTATGTGTAGTGGGATTGTGTTTTATGGATTGTAATTATGTTGAATGGTATTGTGTTGTGGAGTGATATGTAGTGGAGTTTAAGTATGTGGTGTGCTGTCACATTTTGTGGCATAGTATGGAATTGTGTGGTGTGGATTGATGTATGTAGTGTGTTGTGTAATTGTGTTGAGTTGAATTATGTGGTTTGGTGTTGAATTATGTGGTGTGTACTGGGAATGTTTGGAGTTAAATTGTGTGTCATGGAACTGTGTGGATAATCAACACTAACTTGTCAAAAGCAGCACACCACAGAAGCAACACGTTCAACAATCACGCAAGATGACCTAAGCCACAAAGCAAGTATTGAAGAACACAAGCACACATACACCAGATACAACTCCACTACCATAACCCTAGCACACGGATTCTCACCTTATTGCTGTGTGCATACCGGAACCATGCAGCAACCATTAGTCCAGGCAGCACAGAATACTGCTGCAAAACATTATTTTGGCAGGTTGTCTATCATCTAAGTTTTTTCAACAGCACTCCAGCCATAAATTCCAAAGTGCATATTTAATGAAGATGAAAGATTATTTTTAAAATGAAGATGTATGTAAACCACAAATAAAAAAATGACAACAAGCTAAGTCCTGGTTTACAAATCCCAAGCATGTCTCTTGACACTGATATTTTTTTTAGCTTAAATGAGGAAGCCAGGCACACAAGACAACGTCTTACCAGCATTAGAGCACTCCAATCTGTATTTTTGGCTGTAACTACCTCTACTTACTTTTGCAGGGAAACTCGCCGATTAATGCGTAGTCTATCTAAATAGTACCACAGCAATCAAGTAAAAGCGGAGACTTGGGTTTCCTTCAGTTACAGCCAGGTTACCTCATATCAAGGGGGGGCATTTTTGAATAGGAGGAAAAAAATGCAAATGAAAAAGCAGGGGCCGAGACTCGAGACAGTTTAAGGGCACAATCGTGTATGGAAAATAAGACTCGTCATACATTTTTTTAATTGAAAGCTAAAGATTTGTTCGTGCATATTTAAAAACTGTACCCCTACTTAAGCCCTAGGAAACAAAAAAATTAGATAAAAAGAAATCGTAAACCACACCCGTGTTAAAGCAACAAAGTATTAGATCCTTTCCCTAGGACAATGTCCACCATAACAAATTATAGAAACTTTGGGCAAAAATAAAAAGCAGTGGATCACTCCCTGGTAGGAATTTAAACACACCGTCCATATTGTAATGCGATGCATAGCCCCACGGATATCTCAAAGAAAGCATCAACACAACCCGCAAACGGCATGGCACTGCTTGCTGTTCGACGTAGGAGGAGTTGGAGGGGGGTGGAGGGGGGGTAAGACTTGCTTGAAAGAAAATACCAATTTAAAAATAATAAAATTAGGAAAGCTTTCAGTGGGAGTCGCCTTGGGTGTGTCTTGTATATACAGTGACAGATCAACAGGCAAACAACGAGGGTGCATGTGACTAGCGTGGTAGCGGCATCGCCTGCCCTGCTCCCAGCTGGGATAGTTATTGTTGCTGCTGTAGTTAGTGCGACGGGACCTTTGCTAATGGAGTCCTGGTTGGTGGGAAGACGCAGAAGATGCTGAGAGGACTGTTGGGGAGGAGGGGGTACAGAAAGACCCACAGGTTGAGCCCACTAATAGCTGGGATAGGAAGACCGAGGGGTACTGACTGTGTAGGTATGAGTGTATTAACCAGCACAAAACTGCACACTTCATCTGTGCCAATAAGGCTTTGTTAGGCAACAGCTGGAAGTGCATGCTAGTGGAGCCGCAGACTGATTAGAAGGGAGGGAGAGCAGAGAGGTGGGATGGAGGAGTGGGGGAAGAGACACGACACAAGAATGAAAGTAAAACAAAGCGCGGCGCCCATGAAACAGGGGCAACGCTGATAAAGTATGTTCACAATTATTAAAACAAGCATTTGTAATGCAATAGGTCTCGCATTTGCGAGAGTTTGAGCTATTGGCGTTGTAAATGACAATGCTTTTTATTTATGTGTTTGGAAAACCTGGAAGCGCTGCGTAAACACGTACTTTGTACTGATAGTGGTTGCTTACGAGAAGCAAGGCTGGCAGTAACTGCGCCTCTTTTACTGCCAGCCTTGCTTCTCGTAAGCAAGGAGTATAAGTACAAAGTGGGTGTTTACACACCGCTTGCAGGTTTTCAAAACACATAAATAAAAAGGCATTTGTCATTTAGAATGCCAATAGCTCAAACTCTTGCACATGCGAGACCTATTGCATTGCAAATGCTTGTTGCTCCTTGTAGCTGGTTCTTCTGCTGGATCCCAATATCTGTCCGGGTTAATTTCTCTTTCCTGCTCCTTCAGGAGGAGTTTGGTGATCACCATTTCCCATCATTTGTGGTCGGCTGTCAAGATTCTTAAGTTTGTCAATACTTTTTCCCTCCCTTGGTGGGGTATGCCTTCTATTTGGCACCCTCTAATGGAGGCATTTGGCAGCTTTCATGTATAGTTTTCCTGAGTAGGGTGACAGTGGCTTCAGAAAGGAGTCGCCTTTCTTCAAACAATTTAGAAGGAGACTCACGAGATTTCAACCAGCAAGTCCTTGACAGATGTTCTACTACTGCCTGCCTCTAAGCGGTCCCTTTAAATGATATGCCCTAATCAGATATTGTAACACTGCGGGAACGTACAGACAAGTTTATCTCAATTTCAAAAATCCCCTGCCTTCTACGATCTGCAATGCCAAAAGAAAAGTGGAAGCCTCAGAATCCTGAAGCAAATCAAGCCTAGCCGAGGTTCACATTTAAGTTCCATTCAAAATGGATTTCATTTTCTTAATTGATCTTAAGGCAAATAGAGATAAAGGTGAATCATTGTGCATAATTAAATTAGGTTAATTGGGGGATTTGTTATGCGCTGCTTATGGAGTCCACGTAGCACTTAAAATGTATGTGTATATGAATGTAACTTTCTTGACCCTGCTCACACTTTAACCTGTACTTAATTTGTTTTAAAAAAAGTACCAGGGCTCTCTTTAGGATGTCATTTCCGCCTGCACTGCTCATTGCCACTGATAATAATAATAATTCTTTATTGTTTGATTACTTAAAACCATTACAATTTTTCATTTAAAAAAACTCTTACAGTTCTTATATGTAAGAAACAGGGCATTAAAAGACTAAGGTTAATACTAAGACTATCTAAAAATGGGCGTGTGTGATAAAGACACCCTCACAATAATTAATTACCTGTGGCATTCCAATACTGAGGTGTCAGGACAATCAAAACGTCTCCCCCTCTCTTTTTAATATATAAAAACGGCAAAACTAGTATTTTCAAAAGCCAACTAGGGAGTATAAACTATTAATGTTAGCAAAGGGCAATGTTACAATCAACAATTGTTAGCTATCAAAAGTTCATTAGTAGAACCTGGAGCAGGATTGCAACTCAGCCGGGTTGATGGAAATTTGCAGCTGTTATCTCCCAACTTTTTCGCCGCTCTGTTAACAAATTTGGTGAACCGAATGTTCAACTTTGTATTGTCTGGGTTTAGGTCCGCGATTATGGCTTGGCGACAACATCGTATTCCAAGGTTGTTCCATTCGTCCCGCAATAGAGACCGTCTATCAGTGAGCATAGCTGGACAAACATAAACAATATGCTCTATAGCTTCGGAGTGATAGCCACACTTCCTGCATTTGATACTAGTGCCGGGACGGCGCCGTTCAGGCAGGTTCTTTAAAAAAGGCCATTCTCTCATCCTCAGGGCAATAAACTTTAGTTTCCAAAAAAGGGCAAACGTGCTTGATAAATAAGATAGTTCGACCCCCGGTTTAAAATCAGAAATTATTGCCCAGGCATGTTTCCTTCTAGACAGTGTTGCCCTATCTGAGAGGAAAGACCACAGCTGGACGCTTCTCTTAATGACTGCCTTTAGCGCCAGCTGGGAGGGATTTGTTCCCCAGTATTCCTTGACACTAAGTAGTTGAAGGCAGTAGTCCAGGTGATGCCGCTGTTTGTGGCTGAAGTGGCTGTTCGATATTTCGTTCCAGAGTCTGGCCTCCAGGCTGCCCTCCCGGGCATTGCGCAGTCTATTACAGAGCTTTATAAATGCACCTGCCTCGACACCATCATGGTCTAGTAAGCCTAATTTGAGTCTAACTTGGGCTGGCGAAGGAGATCTTGGCAGAAGGAAGGCGCGTTTGAAAATTTTAGTGGTTAGTTTGTTTAGTAAAGTACTTATTGTGCCCTTCATGATCTCATGTCCGTACGACAGAGAGTTGGTTATCTTCGCCTTCATCACCTTCAGCATTGGAGTTAGACTCGGGCCAAGTAGTTGTTTCGACAGTTTCGCTGAGGCAACCTCAAGTGTAAGAGCTTTGGCCCTTAATGCGTCTTTTTGCTTAGAAAATGAACTTCTGGTGTCAAGGAAAATTCCCAAGTACATATAGTGAGGCACTGATTCTAGCTTTGCGTTGTTAAAGAGCCACCCACCACGCAGCCGCTTTTGCTTCCCAAAAGAAATAGTTTTTGTTTTAGACAAGTTCAGCTCAAGGAGGTTTCTTGTGGTGTAGGGGAGCAGCTCGGCAAGTAGCCTCTGTAGGCCTACTTTTGTGTGACTTAATAGCACAAGGTCATCGGCATACAGCAAGTTGCTGATGCGGGTTCCGTCTAATTGGGGGGGTGGCTATTAACACTGTCCAGTATTGGGGATAGATCCGAGATAAACAGATTAAAAAGGAGAGGGGCCAGCACGCAGCCTTGTTTAACTCCACTTTTGGTCTCAATCTTCCTGGAAACATGGGAACCTTCTCCCAACTTAATTCTTATCCATGTTTCCGAATGAAGTTGAATTAAAGCATTTAAAAGGGCCGGGGGTATGCCCCAGAGCTCAAGTTTTTGCCACAAGTGGCCCCGGGGCACTCAATCAAAGGCCGCTTTAAAAATCCACAAAGCAGCAATGAAGTTGGATGCGTTGGGCTGCCGCTTTTTCTATGAAGACAGATGGGGTGAATAAATTGGTAGTTGTTCCGGAGTTGGCCACGAACCCGGTCTGGTTGAAAGGAAGGCGCTTTGTTGCGTTTGCCCAGGCCAGCAGCTCTTCCAATAAAATGCTGGCATAGTATTTGGCCTCGACGTCGAGGAGAGCTATCATTCTATAGTTGTTGGTGGGCGTTTCTCTTGCCACTTTTATAGATAGGGTGGATGATAGCACCTTTCCAGGACTCCGGGATGGTATTATTTAGCCTGCAGTGGAGAAACAGGGGGGCCAGGTGGTCTGACCACAGGTCAATGTATGATTTGAACAGGGCCAGGGCCCTGGTGCTCCTTCTGCCCTGGCTTTCCTAATTGAACGTGAGATCTTGTTTTTTAGTACTTCTAATGTCATTGGGATCTCTGTCTTTGAGTCGTCACTCTTCTCAAGGCCCTCGTTTGTTAATTCAGCCGTAACGTTATTGACTGGGGTAATGAGGCTGGACGGGCTTAGGCACTTTACTTCCACGGGTGATGACTCGGGGTTGGATGATGAAGGAAAATTGGGGTAGTCGTCCCTCTTTCTGTGATCGTTAAAATGGGATGATAAAAACTGGGTCCATTCATCTGCCCTAATATTAGCGCTACCATGGCCGCTTCCGCCGTGTAATCCCCTGTTCACGAGAGACCAAAATTGCTTTGCGTTGGGATTCTTGCTTTCATGAACTAATTTAAGCCAAAATCCGTCAGAAGCTGCTTGTTTGTCCCTATGTATAGAGTACTTGAAGGCTCTTTGTGCTTGCGTATAATTGCTAAATAAAGTTTTGTTTCCTGGACTTTTCCTGGAGAGACGGAGGGCCTGATTTCTTTGAACTTTACATTTTTTTGTTACTAATGAGATGAGAGGTTGCGTTACATGGTGCCGGGTGCTCCTCTTAGTTGGAAATTCGTTGAGTAATTGATTTACGAAGCTGGCCCAGCCACAAATAACAGAGAGGTCTTTGTCTGGTGGTAAGCGTAAAAGAGCTCTGCATCTATTCATCGTGGAGAGGGCAGCGCTATCCGCCCATTTAATTCTCCTTAGGTTCTCTGTGAGGCACCCTGAGAGAGTATGAGCAAGTTCCTGATGACATGAGATGTTAGAGGATAGAGTTATGATTTGAGGACGATGGTCACTCTCACCTTGCGCTGCGATATAGTAACTCTCAATCAAGGGGAGTATTTTACTACTGCCTAAAGTGAAGTCCAGAAATGAATGAGTACAACCGTCAGTACGTGTCCAAGCAGAAGGGGTGTCCGTAGAAAAGCGCCCATTCAGTACGGTGTACCCTGCTCTGCTAAGCTGGAGGAATGCGTACTCGCCCAGTTTCGAGAGTCTGTGTCCTACGGGAATTGATTGTGGGGCAAAGTGAGTAGAAACCATTGGGGAAACGATCCCGGTGTCCTCTGAAGCATTACAGAACAGGTTTGTATTGAAATCTCCTGAGATGATACTGGGTATTCTGCCGTGGTCGCTTAGTAGGTTACAGAAGATATCTGTCAATTGGTCCATTTTAGATTTTTTCTCAGTGGTGCGCGGAGAAATATACACGTTGAGGAGGAGCAGCTGGTTGTCTGAGGTTGGACTTCCCACCAAGATTCCGGCGACCCAATCTACTTCGAATTTTAGCTGTTTGATGCATTTAGAAAGTTTAATAGAGGCATAGATCGAAAGACCACAGCACGGCCTGTCGAACTGGCACTGTCTAGAGGCAGGTGACATAAATTCCAAATAGCCTTCAATGGGAATGCTGGATACTGCCCAGGTTTCCTGGAGAAGTATAATGTCATGTTTTTTTATAAAGCCAAGGGTAGCTGCGGATTAACTTTTCGATCCCAATCCGTTGACGTTCCAGGAACATATTGTTAAGCCATAATTGGAGATGTTTCAATCTTTCCGACTCCGAGATAAAGCTCCTGGTAGCCATGACCAATCAGCACTTTGGGTGACTAGCTGAATAGTTGTTTGCTCTTGGGCAGCGGCTGGCGAGCAACTTCTAGCAGACTTTAGTACTGAGAAAGGAGCCGGACTTGCGCTAGAAGCGTGGAACTGTGTGTTTTCTAGTATTGATGGATAACGAGGGACACTGGGCGTTGTTATTATTATGCCCCAGGTTTTAAATTGGTCGGCTTTTAACTGAACCAGTTCCCGGATAGCAGGGGACACTAGTGTAATTTGAGTTGCTTCTCCTGCTTGAGTACCTTCACTAGATATAAATTCAATAGCAATTATATCCTTTGATTGCAAGATACTTTGGTCCGGGAACGATTTGAAAAGTCTATGAATGTTCCCACGATTTAAAATATCGTGAGGGCCTCTGGAGACATATTTTGGGGTTAACAGCAATTTGGTCTCGGAGCTGTTGATTACTTGGTTGTGCGCTTCCTCTACTGTTGGGGGCTTGTTTGGCTTAGAGGTTACCTCTGGTGCCATCTTGATTATACGTGTGATAGGCTGGGGGGAAGTCAGTTCTCGACGATGAATGATTGGAAATAAAATGGGGGGTATACTACACGTTGCCGCCAGCTGTTGATGACTAGATAGGGTTGGCGGGTACTGACCATCTGACACTTTAACTATACTTTGCAAGGCTGATCCATTAACCCCCGCTGAAAGTGGACAAGCTGCGATGATGTCAGATAATGACTTTTGGGGATTTGCTGTCCCGGCTGGCCCTTTGCCGGTCGCTGACACCTCTGCAGGTAGAAATTGATTGAATCCCGATGTAACTTGAGTGAGTGGCTGCAATGAGAGCCTTAGGGCTTGAGGTGGGACTACTGTTGGTGAACTATTCGATTGTAAAAATGCTTTTTGAGGCGTTAGAGGTTGCGCTACTGGTGGCGAACTGGTGTTGGCTTCAAGCGTTGTGGGGGTTTCCCGTGAGGTCTCTGAGTTATCCTTTGGAAAATAGCTGGTAATGGTGTTTTTAGTTTCCGCTGTTTGTTTATTCTGACTTTTCCGCAATCTTTTTTTTTCCCGCTTCGACAACCGATGAGTTTTATGATGGGATGGTGGTCCGTCGGAAGATGCTTTGGAGTCTACTGGCACCTTACTTTGCGGAGAGAGGAGTCGGGTTTGCACTAACGCGGGAGTTGGCCCTACGGCCTTGACCAGGCTAAGTTCCTGGGGTTGAGGGTCGGGTGGCCCTGGGAACGGAAGCTTCTTGATTTCTGATAATACTGAGGAGAGGAATTGAGGTAGGGAGGATAAAGAATGAATAATAGGAGAGCAGCAGCATACAGATTGAACGAGTTGGACTTGGGATTGGGCTTTTGTTATCAATAAGTTAGGCGTCTCACGTTTTTGGTCAATCCCGGCTGTGTACACCGCAAGGGTGTTTAAAAGGTCCACCTGCAGGTCCATTTTATCCGAGTGATAAGTCAGTGCTGTTGCCGTAGTTTGTAGGGTTTGTAGTAATTGTGACCAAAGATCATTTAGGTCCAGTGATGACGGTTTTTCCTGGACGGTGGGCCTTTTGGGTTCATTGATGAAAAAAGACAGATCTAAGAAGGTGTTATTTTTGTTGTCGCGGGCCCCCGGTGAATTGGCCTTCTGATGGCATTGGTCAGCAATGTTTACTGGGCATGCTGGAGGCAACGTTCTGAAGTTGCTGAAATGGGTGCTTGCCGGGGGCATAACTTGTGGCGTCAGGACTTTAGTGCTCCCTGTAGAACGGGCCATTGGGATTGAGAGTGGGGGCTTTAATGCTATAGGGGAAAACTGGCTTGGGTTCTGAGCAGACTGGGAAGTTGACAAAAAGGCCTCATTTGAAGTGGTTGTTTGGAAGGAGGCTGGTGCAGCTAGAGCATGAGCGTGAGCAGCCGATGAGTCTAAAGATTGCTGATCGGAGGCCAGGAGTGCACAGCTGTCACCGAAGACTTGTTTGGATGGAGATACTACCATTACTGAGAGACCTGATGACGAGGAGCAGCCAGACCCACCAGCGACTGCATGGATCATTGGCTGAACTAGTGTTTGGTGCGAGACTGCCACAGGAGTGATTGATAAAGGATCCAGGAGTGTGTCGGGGGTGCTGGGGCTATGCTTAGGGACTGTTACTTTTGGAAGGTTCCTAAAATAGTCCCTCAATGAGATCTTTTTTGTCGAGGGAGTTAAGGGGGTTGTGGGCACTAGAAGGCCCAATTTCGGCTCTTTGTGGGTTAAATCTGCCTGGGCCGCTGCTGCCCCCGTGCGACATGGAGTGAAAAGGGGCCTTGAGAAGCTTGAACTTGAGACAAGGGTTGCCAAACTTGGGGCTCGTGTCCTGAGTCTGGGCCCGAGTTAAATTTTACTATTGGTGTTGATTGTGTGGGGGCCGTTGGAGCTGCAGCCGAGGATGCAGGGGTAGCCTTCATCTTGATGCTTTTTTTAAGGGGCTTTATTGAAACTTTCCTCACTCTCCCGGATCTCATTCTTGGGGGCTTCTGCTGATTGGAGTACCCGCCGTTTTCCTACTGATAAGCTCTTGAGTGCTGAGGGTGACTAAAGTCAGTGCGTTTTTTTTTTTTCAATTAAAGATGGTCGGTAGGCCGGAAGGCCGTTGATATCTGGTAACATCTGAAGGCAAGAAGCTGATCTGAAAGCCGACTGAGGGACCCAGTTGGGCCTGTAGATAATGAAAGCCAGATGAATTGTGTTGGCTGGGCGTCAAAGTTTTCGGTGGTTCGGTGGTACGGTGGTTCGGTGGTTCTAGGAGGGCTGGCTTGCCAGGAGGGCGACTTAAGACCTGTGCCTAGGCTTCTTCCAGCCACAAAGACAGCCGCGGTGCCGATGTTGACAGGGTTGGCGGAGCTGAGTGCTGGGGTGATGGCAAATCCAATCGGTAGTTGATTAGGTGACAAAATAGCGAGGTGGCATGGGGCAGGTGCACAGGGGGGAGCAGGGGAGGGGCAGAGGAGTGGCAAGCGGGGCACTCGAGGCAGGACCGCAGGCTGCACCTGGACTAATCAGGCCGCCTCCGCAATACCGCCGGGGGCTCACACTCGCTGCGGCCGCCTGCTAAAAGGCGGCCGCGCTTGCCACTGAAAGCCCTCTCACTACCGCAGTCGGGGTGGACAGGCGGGCAACCGGCAACAGGAGAGGTTGGGGCGATTGGCTGACATCCGTACCTGTGTTCCCTTGGACAAGCCAGGCCGCTCTTCGCTCACCTGATTTGCTCCGAGGGCTCCGAACGCGTCCACACACAGCGTCCTCAAGACGGCGCCTCCTGGTAGCCAGGCCACCTGCAGCACTCTTGGCGTTCTCGGCGTTTGTCTCCCACTCCGGCTCCTCGCTGCTGCCGCTGCCTAGCTGTCTCGCTGCCTTTCCCGGCGAGCTGGAAATCCTGGATTGAACCTCTCGCAATCGGATTGGAACCTAAAGCAGCTATAGTGCCCGTGGAACTGAATAGAATGCCACTGTCAGCACTGCCAACTACAGTAACAACACAACTACTAACCATCACACTCTTACAGGCGTCATAAGAAACTACTTTAAACATACACGGTTCAGAGCTGTCCTTACACGCTGGGCCCATGAATCTCTAAGCGTGCCTGTGCTTGTTAAAGAAATTAAAGTACTTGCATGGAATTAATTACTCAAATATGGTACTACTAGAAACATTTCTAAAATCACCTGTATGTTTATCATAAAAGCAGAATACTGACGCGCACTGCACTCTGACAGCAGAACAGTATTAATGTCCATAATGTATATAACTTGCTTATCATGGCTGCTGTTGCTCCCATTTTTACATTACATGGACAGCTATAACTTTCTTTATATCGAACATGGTCATGTGCCTAGAGACAGGACGTGCACTAGTGCACACAATGTAACTAAGTGCTTACAAGCAGCATGAATCTGAATTCAACTACATATTGAAATGTGCAGAAGTGAAAAGCAAGCAGCAGCATGGGCAAGCCAACCAGCACAGCGTGGAGGTCGGAAAGTATTTGAAAACCTCATTAGCTTCTGTGCTGTATTTACCTTGCAGCCTCAATTGACCCTCTTCAATCACCTCGTTGCAGCACCACTTCCAAGCCAATGAACAGAGCTGCTGGGTTGCAGACCTTGCACATGCACACCAGTACCTGTTGGTATTCAGTTCATCTCGTGCTGCCAAAGTTTAAAAGCTAAGCGTGTCTCCTGCCCTGGAGGCATACTTCTGGCGCACTAACCCAACACGCCACACTAGCCCACACCCTGCATAAAGAAATCACATCTGTCAAGCGCATCTCTCACCCCACGATGCACAGATTCACTCGAGCTGCACAAAGTAATGGGCTCCCACCAACGGTCAAACGTGAAGCAGTTTTTAACAAGATGTGAGAGCTGCTGAAAATGTAAATGTAATGAAAATAAATTACTGTAATGTCAATCCTAGGTCAGAGTTATAAAACACAAATTTGGAAGCATGTTCAGTAGTATTTAATAGCAGCAGCGAAAGACAAAAACATACCGATACAGCTGCCTGTGGAGGCTTTCTGTAATGTAGACAGCGTGCTCAGCATAGCACAGGAGGGTCACTTTGCGACTTTCTTTAATCAGTGCCCCGAGAAGCATGGCTCTTAGTTGAAAGCACGTTGGGACTAGGGCCGCTGATACGTGGGGGCTGGAGGGGCCAGGCACCCCGCCATCATAATGCTGATGGCGGCACTCGCGCTTTAGCTTTAAACATCTGAAGCTAAAGCGTGTGTGCCGGGATTGCTTCAAAAGTAAGGAAATAGAAAATATGCATTTTTTTCTATTTCTTTACTTTTGAAGTAATCCCGGCACTCGCGCTTTATCTTCAGCCGTTTCAAGCTAAAGAGCGGGTACCGCAATTGAAACGAAAGTAAACAAATAGCAAAAAAATGGCGGCCAGATGTTTTTTTCCTTTTATTGATTTCCTTTTGTTGTAATGGCAGCACCCGCGCGGGTGCCCTATTGTAACAAAAGTAAGTAAACAGGGAAGAAAAAAAAAGCACGGAATCAGTTGTCCCATTTCTAATATGCTATCCTCAGATGGAGAGGTTGTGGTTTAGCGGTTAGAGCTGCTGACTTGAGAGCTGGGGACCAGTGTTCGAGCATCGGCTCAACATTTGTTAATTACTAGCAAATCACGATCTTAATATTACAAATAAATAAACAGAGAACTCGGGGGCGGTGGGGAGAAGTCTTCTGCAAGAGAAGAAAATAGTTAGCGTGCAACACTCCAAGTAAAGGGGCCAGTAGCCTTGGAAGGATACAAATGACGACATGTCCGTCATGAGGAGGGACTAACACGCCTAAAACCAATGGAAAGGCAGCATTTAGGACCTAAGCCAATGAAAAATATGGGCGGAGAGTGGGCGGAGCTTCAACGAAGCTTCCACACTATACTGAATACTGCATGCCTCGCAAAGCGAGCGGCGCATGAGCTGCAACGCTAGGCTCGACCTAAAAAATTAAGCATGACTTTATTAATAAAACAAAAACAACAAAATCCAATACGTAAAAGTTGAGATATGAATTCCGAAGGAATATATGTCACAGTAATGCTTAGAAGCAAATAGTGTTTAAAGGGTCAATTGGTTGACAAATGTGAAAGTTCAGGCCGGCCACGACGGAGTGCCAGATACAGGGACCCACTTATACCTGCTGAAAAAAAGTACCTTGATCCTAGGTTTGCGTCAACAGAGGTGGGGTGTAGCCGAGCGATGCTTCAGTGATCCCCAATGCAGCAGTGGTGATGCGATGAACTCTGCGAGCGAAGTGTTGGGCCCAAGAGTGCCTGGTCCGAGTGTGATATAGCTGCTCCCGGTGTGATGCACCGATCTGAATCCAGCGACAGCAGACAAGACATCGATAACACTGCAGCAGACCCCTAGGTCCATGTCCAAGGGTCCAGGAATGGGTTGGCACCTCTTGGCAGGACAGATTCACAAGCCAATGAGCCCAAGGGTTGGTAAAGGAAAGTTCTAAGTCATTTGTGCCCCTAAGACTTAGGCAACAGGAGGCAAGCCCTGCTTGGAGTCACTCTGGGTTCAAGAGATGCAGGTCCAATCCTTCTCACCGAGACAGAGCAGCAGCAGCCACGCAACCCAGCAAGGCAAGAGTTCAGCAAACTGCAGATCCAACCTGTTGGCAGTCCTTTAGCAGCACAATGGTTCCTCTTCTTCCTGGCAGAGTGCTCACAGGTCCAGAAATGTACTGCTTTGGCAGGGTCCGAGACCCAGTACTTATACCCAAATGTGTCTTTGAAGTGGGAGTGACTTCAAGGAAGGGTCCTTAAAGTGCACCATGTCCTTTCATCCCAGCCTGGGCTCTAGACCATCAGTAGGGGGTAATCAGCCATTTGTGTGGGGTCAGGACTCTACCTATTGAAGTGTAAGTGTAGGTTTGGCAAGTAGCTTTATTTGCTAAGTCGAAGTGGCAGTAAACTGCACCTGCAGGCCCTCCAATGGCAGGCCTGAGACATGGTTAAGGGGCTATGTATGTGGGTGGCACAATCATTGCTACAGGCCCCCTAGTAGCATTTAATTTACAGACCCAGGGCACATGTAGTTCACTTTACTAGGGATTTATATGTAAATTAAACATGCCAATTGGGGATGAATCAATATTACCATGTTTAGGGAGAAAACACAAGTACCATAGCATTGTTTAGTAGTGGTAAAGTGCACAGAGTCCTAAACCAGCAAAAACGAGTTCCGAAAAATGGAGAGAGGCAGGCAAAAGGTTGGGGGAAGACCACCCTAAGGCTGTCAGCTACAACAATGTCAGTATATGGGTGAAATCTTTATTTCACTAAGGTTGTTTTAGGCTCATGTTTATACCACTCGATTGTAGTTCAGAGTATCAAATAGGAAATATTGATTTATCACAATATCATAACCAAAATATTGAGGACCAGAATATTAGGAGGTAAGTGAATATAGACAAATAACGATTTACTATTCTTCACTCCACATCAGTATAGAAAACCTGTACTTACATATACTTCACTGTCCATATTTTGTTCCTCAATATTTAGGCTACGATATGGGCTAAGTTGATATTCCTTACGCAATACTTCCTAACCCCACCATACTACTCACATGTTCTGTAGAGCCGTGGCATTAACCCTTGTTGTCCTCTTTACAGGTTAAAAATCGTAAACGTGAAGGATCCTATCTCTGTGCTGAGTTCAAGAAATGGGTGATGCTCATAAAACCACACATATCTACTGCAACTATTGCTACTTTATTACTAATATCAGAAAATTGATCGTAGGCAAGTTAAAAATATACTACATGTATTTTCTCAGATTGATTTTGTTGCTTTTATAAATCTCTCTTCACCATTAAATCCTGAATACCCATAACAGACTAACAAAAACAGTTCGTGCTTTTATGCTTGTTTATTTAATTTTTTTCTTAGCAGTTTTTGTTGCGTGAAATATGCGCATACACTGGTGGAGTTGAACTCACCTTGTAACTCATGTTGTAAAGCATGCGCTGTTTATTTCATAAATTAATATTAAAACTACTATGAAAATCAAATGTGAAAATAACAGCTTTAATACTAAAAGAAGTGTCTTATCAAAACTGCAATTGATGTGTGGGTTAATTTGATTTGCTAGGCTACTTTGTGTAAGTTGTATTTTTCCTTAAAAATGATTAGGTGTCATCTTGTTCTGCTGAGAGCCTTAACCATTGTTAATTGTCCTTCTTGTAATCATCTATCTGTCCCAGTTAAGGGGTGATGTGCAAACTAACATCGACTAATAAACCTCAGCTTGTGTTCGGAAAGGCAATGAGCATCAGTGCCCAACTCCAATGGTCAACTTGCTTACACACACAAAAACAGAGATTCATGGCCACGTTCCTACTTTAGGTGTCTCTGTTATTGTAGATACCTCATGCATACCAGTTGCATTTCCAGTGATTCACGGTTTGCACAACAAATATAAATGTAGTTGCAGGGTACATGGGTGGAGAGTGTCAGATCTAGGAATCTTTGTGTTATGTGTGATTAGTAGAGTTGACTCTAAAAGTGTTGCAGTAAACTTGTTGTTGCATCTAGTTTTTGAAATTAAAAGGGGTTGCAGTGTACAGCCTGCTAAAAGCCATGTTATTAACCAATAATGAGTGTCGGTAGTTGTCCCAAAAATAAATCTTTTCTGTTGGGTTAACCTCGTCCCTGTGGGTATGCTAAATGTCTTCAAAGCTTATCTTGGTAAAAGAGATTGGAATGTAGACGGCCGAGGAGGTCAAACTGTTTACTTCCAGATGTGAAGCTTGCTCTCCTTAAAAAACCTTTAATGGTTCTGTCCAGCTCCTTCTCTTCAAAATGTGCATATGTGCTAAGCCTGGGCAGTGTTCGAGGAATTCCGGTACGCGGAACTCCGTGAAGTGACAAAAAAACTCTGCCATGCTGAGCGGAGTTCTGCAAGCAGAGGAGTGGGTTACCTTGCGCCTTTTGCACTGATTTTTAGTGCAGGGTGTTTGTCCCGTGCTGTAAAATCAGCACGAATAGCATCTTGCACAGTGCAAGAGGGCGCTGCTTCTTTCTGCTGCTCAAGTAGAAGTTCTACTCGAGCAGCAGCTTCCACAACGCGAACAGAAGATTTCTCAACGCGAGTGGTAGCGACTATCCGCAACCGCCTACGTTGAGAAATCTCGCAGGAAAGTGGTCTAGCATTGGATTATCCTGGCTCGTGCTCACCAACTTACCGTTGGTGAGCAAGAAAAAAACTCTGCAACAAGGAGCAGAGTTTTTCGGAACTCTGCGAGCTCTGTGGATTGCAAAGGGCGAAAAACTCCACAATATCCGCAAACGGAGTGGAGTTCACCGCCCAGGCTTAATATGTGCTCTTTTAGAAGAGCTCAGCTGAAAGCTGTGTGTCTAGGGCGTTGCTGCTGTAATTAAAAATATGCTCAATGTAAGCTCTGTAGGTGTACAGATTATTGCTTTGAGTGATGAGACGTCACTGAGGCTAATGTCTACTTGATAAAACATATTTGCTATTAGGTAAGCGATTGATGCCGCTTTAGCATTATCATCTATGTCGACACCGTTTGCTTTTGTGATTTTACAGACCAGATGTTGTAGAGTATTGTTGAGATCCAAATACATGTCGGTAGACGCTGACAAAAAAACTCTATCGAAGCGAGTGGTGTTAAAGCGGCTAAAGGTGAGACTTCCATAAAAAAAAATACTTTCAATACTGGTCTGTGTTGGCTTGAGAGAAAATAGGTCTAGCTCAGATTTGGTGCATTCTACAGAGGTGCAATGCATGAAGGACATGGTTGCTGTAGCTGAGTTTCAAAAAGTATTCACTCTGGCTGTTGTTTTTTGTTGTTCAAGGCTCTCCTCCAGCTTACAGGGCTTCTTTTGTGAGATACTTTTGAAGCGCGTCTCCTTTTTTTTAGGGAGTGGGCAAATCCCTCTGTTTTGATGCCTTTTGCATCCTTTTAACATCTGTGTTACGCGTGTGCAAAAGCCCAGCTTGTTCTTGGGCTTGTTTGTTCGCTCAGCTACCTTCGACGTCACAGACCCTACCACATCCTGGCCAATATTTGCAGCTGCTGCTTTAACGTGGGGTTTTGCAATTTCATAACCTCTTTTCAAAAAAGACATAGCTGTTCTAAACAAAGTATGAAAAAAACCTTCCAATCCTGTGCTGTAAATAACTGGGGCACCTTGAAAGAATGGGGGTCTGCCGTATCAGGCCTGGTGATGGTAATAGTACCTGTACAGAGCAGGGTCGACATTAAGGTTTCATGAACACCATGACGACTTCTTTAATTTTCGTTGTTGCAGCTTTAATAGAAACTTGAAAATCACTTTCCAGTATTTTAAAGGACACAGGTTCAGAATGATCGTCGAATATCATGATGGAGGTAGTGGCAAAGTGTTTTTTATAAATCGGAATGTAATTGGGCTTGATATATTGAATATTTACCATATTGGAAAAATGTGCCTTAAACATCAGATCTTCCTGGGCCAGACCCTCCATATGACTAAGGCTTCTTAGTCCCTCTATCTTTCCATTTCTGAACTTTTTAAATGCTGTGGACCCTCTGCAGATCGTCCGGTACCTTTTGTAACTCTTCGTTGTATAAGCTGCCCATAACGTCTTCGCCATTGTAATCTTTTAAGTGTTAAATATCTACATACCTTCTTTAAGCTCTACTTGAGAGACTATGAATATTTCATCACTAAAAGTCTGTTGGCAGCCTTTTGTAAACACTCCTTTCATCTTAGAGACCCTAACATGATCACCTTCTTTTAGAAGAGTTTCTTTACTTTGATGGCAAACTGATTGCAGTACACGGTTCTTGTGAGGATCCAAAGAACTAAAGACCTAAAAGCAAGTGCCACCATATACTGGAGACCTCCACACCCTAAGGGAGGAACTAACTGTCACCATTGGAAGGAAGCATGGAGTGGGAAGAACTACAAGATGGGCGACTCAAGTATTTTTAGAGAGTCATGCTAGTTGTTTTACCAGCCAAGCTCAAGGTTCTATGTGAGGCGCAAGATTTTGAGGATGTATTTAATGAAGTTGACGCATAGAAGCTGCCGCCCCATCAGCAATTTGACTGCAAGATAGATCTGGAGACTGGTTCAAACGTGCCCTAAGTGAAAAGGACAATCAGCCCCTAAAGGAGTACATCCAGAAGTACTTGTACAACAGATTTATTTAGGCCTTCTCAGACTCCTGTCTCTTCACCACTTTGTTTCCAAAAAGAAGGAGATTTGAGAGCATGATAGACTATCGGGCTATCAACAGGGTCACAGTAAAAAAACACTATTCCTTACCCCTTATCTCTGTTTTGTTGGACCAGGTGAAAGGAGTGCAAATTTCCACAAGACTTGACTTGTGAGGAGCCTATCATTTGATAAGGATCAGAGAGGGTGATGAATGGAAGAATAACTTCAGAACAAAATATAGTCTGTTCGAATATCAAGTTATGCCATATGGGCTATGTAACACTCCAGCTGCCTTTCAGCATTTCATCAATAATGTTCTAAGTGAGTTCATTGATCAATGAGCTAAAATGTACATTGATGATATTCTAATTTACTCAGTTTCTGAAGAAGAACATATAGAACAGGTGAGGAAAATCTTGCAGAAACTGTGAGAGACTCTGCTGTATGTAAAAATAGAAAAATGTGCCTTCAATGTCAGGTCTGTGGTGTTTTTGGGGTTATTGCTTTCAACAGATGGAATCACTCTGGATGAACAAAATATAAAAGCATTTATAAAATGAAAAACCCCAAACAGCGACAAGGAAGTGCAAAGCTTTATCGGCTTCGCAAATTTTTATCAAAGATTTATTACTGAGTTCTCACACAAATTGGTTCCACTCACACATCTACTGAAGAAGGGACTCTAGTTTAAATGGACTGCAGAGGCTGAAAGAGCATTTGAGTCACTGAAATAGGACTTTACCACAGCACAGATTCTACTTCATGCTGACCCCTCCGAACCTTTCTAGTTAGAGGCTGATGCATCTGATT
Organism: Calotriton arnoldi; assembly: GCA_963921515.1. Classification (NCBI taxonomy): domain Eukaryota; kingdom Metazoa; phylum Chordata; class Amphibia; order Caudata; family Salamandridae; genus Calotriton; species Calotriton arnoldi. The sequence continues at coordinate 89,217 of CAWUFW010020980.1, forward strand.
TGGCCACAGTGGGAGTACTTTCCAAGAGGCATAAGAAAACCAGACTACTTCATCCAGTTGACTATTGGCCACAAAATCTAACCCCAGCAGAAGTCATATTATACAATCACGGAGAAGGAATTGCTGGCCATTAAGGATGCATTTAAGGAATAGAGACACTATTTGATGAGAACAAATCACACTGTCACCATATATACTGACCATCGAAATTTGAAATTCTTAAGGTCTGCCACAACCCTAACCCAATGACAGCTTCGATGGGCCCTATATTTCGCTGACTACGATTTTGTGATCACATATAGGGATGAAAACAAGAATGGAAGACGTCACAAATCAATATAGAAACTCAGAAGAAAACATCAGAAACTCTAGAAATTATACTCGAATCAAAGATTGTAGGAGCTGTGTCTCATGAAACCATGGGAAATTCAAAAGAAATGAAACAGTGGGCTGAACAGGATTCTAGGAGAAAGATCTGTAATCATTTACCACTCAAAGAAGAAGCATTATACTTACCCACGCTGGAGTTGCATAAAAAGGCTTTATTTGAATGTTACGACAGTCCCATAGCTGGCCATAAGGGAATTCTACAGACTGAAGACCTGGTCAAGAGAAGATTGTGGTGGCCACGCATGACCAAGGGCAACCATTTATATATTAGCGCTTGTGAGATTTGTGCTCGAGGAAAATCGTGAGGCGGGGGCCCAAAGGTTTTTTACCACCGATGCCTACACCCCCATCCTTGGCATACAGTTACCTAAGACCTAATTGTGGATGTACCTTCTAGCAAGGGGTATGATGCCATCCGAATCTTTTTAGATGCCTTCACTCAGATGCAACACTTAATTGCTCACAAAGGGGTCCCTACTGCAAAACAACTTGCCATTCAGTTTAATCAGCACATTGTACGAGCCCATGGTATTCCAAAATACTCATTTCTGATCGGGGGGTCTCCATTCTTGTCCCATTTTTGGAAGGCTTTTGTGGGAGGTTTAGGAATAGAAACCAGATATTCCACCAGTTGCCACCCAGAAAAAGATGGTCAAACCGAAAGAGAAAACCAAGAGCTAGAAAAATATTTAAGGTTGTTTTATTGGATCAGGGGGAAGACTGACCAGTGTTTCTGTAAACAGCAGAATTGAACAAAATGATGCAATGAATGTATCTACAGGCTGTCCCCCTTTTTATCTGAACTATACGAGGCACCCAAATTCCTTAGTAGATTTAAGACTTCTCTGTTCTACAGTTAAGGATATAGTACAGCATCTAACTCAAGTACATCAGTCTGCAACAGAAAACCTGGCACAATCAAAGTAACGTTGTAAGAGCTAAGCAGACAAGAAAAGAAAGAAAGAGCCACATTTGCAAGTCAGAGATAGGGTCTGGCTAAATTCAAAGAACCACAAACTTAAAGGAAAGTGAAAATTTCAGCCTCAATTTATTAATCCAGTAACATTTTAATTTAAACTTCCCAAGAAAATGAAGGTACATCCAGTATTTCATGTTTCACTGTCAAAGATAGCAACTCTCAAGATTTGAGATTAGTACTTCCACCTAAACCGCTGCAGCTAGATGGTGGAGAGGAATTTAAAGTTAAATGAAACTTAAATTCAAAAGGGTCAAAAACCAAATTTATTATCTAATAGACTGGAAAGGTATTGGTCCTGAGGAAAGGTCTTGTGACTTGCACACCGATATACTTGCCCCCATGTTGTTTAAGTTCTTTCATCAAAAGCTGCCAACCAAACCCAGACTTGGAAGCCCCCCTTGCGAGGGGGTACTGTCAGGATCTAGAAACTAAAGACCTATCAGCAAGTGCCACCATATACTGGAGGCATCCATACCCTAAGGGAGGAACTAACTGTCACCACTGGAGGGGAGCATAAATTAGCAAGAACTCCAAGAGGGCTGATTCAATAGAGTTGTGCTAGTTGTTTTACCAGCCAAGCTCAAGGTTCTCTGTGAAGCACATGCTTCTCTGAAAACGAGCACTTCACGAAGATGAATTTGGATGCATACCTGAGTTTTAGAGCTCTGTCATGAGGAGATTAGTGTAGGATAGTTTTTGCTCACCAAGAAGCATTGGATTGCGGTTTGTTGTGGTCACGAGTCCTTTTTGTGAGTTGAAGGTGTCAGGCGGAGTTAATTGATGGGGAAAAGCATTCCTGTTTTGAAGCCGCGCAGTTGAGATGTGAGAGCAGCGTCTCTGAGGAGATTCCCTTGCTCCACCCCCAATACAGAGAGTGTCAAGGAAATATGGAAGGAGTAGTACTTTCTAGGACTCTAAGGAGTGTTTCTTTTCTGAGCCTGCGCAACTGGGAATAGAAACAGAGGCTTGACACGTTGTTCTGTCATCGCTCACTTTTGAAGCCCCTATTCAGAGAAGCTGTTTCTCAGATAAGCAAAACATCTTCCTTGTTGTGCATAAAAAGAAAGTTAAAACAGCTGTCAATAAACAAATGTTACATAGCAATAGATTTTGGAACAATACAAACTTAAACCAGTAACAGAGAACGTATGTAAATATCGACTTTACATTTTACACTTACTGTTACATTTCGTAAGTCTGAAATTGTGTTTTTGAAATGTTTGTTTTCTGTTCTAAGGCAAAAAGAACAATTGATGGACAGAATGCAGAACAATGTCACACATTCACCCCAGTACAGAGATTTGAGCCTAAATCCATCGTTTTTTTGCTCCCTATGCCATTCCAGTTTTAACCCAGCCATATGCAAATCAGTCTTGACCCTGCACCCAATGGGAACAGTCAAGCCTAAACTGCCAGGCCAGGTCCTCCTGGACTGGAAACAAGCATCCTAGGACCGTTTTTGGGGTTTCACCCCTCATCAGCAAGGATAGCTTGACTCAGGTGGCATGGAGAGCACGGGACCCACGTCTGGGCATGCCCGTCCCACTCGGGGTGACAAAAGCAAAAAGAACAATTGATGGACAGAATGCAGACCAATGTCACACATTCACCCCAGTACAGAGATCTGGGCCTAAATCCAATGTTTCTTTGCTCCTCCTGCCATTCCAGTTTGAACCCAGCCATATGCAAATCAGTATTGACCCTGCGCCCAATAGGAAGAGTCCAGCCTGAACTGCCAGGCCAAGTCCTCCCTGGACTGGAAACAAGCATCCTAGGACCGGTTTCGGGGTTTCACCCCTCATCAGCCAGGATAGCCTGACTCAGGTGGCATGGAGAGCACGGGACCCACGTCTGGGCATGCCCGTCCCACTCAGGGTGACAAAAGCAAAAAGAACAATTGATGGACAGAATGCAGAACAATGTCGCACATTCATTCCAGTACAGAGATCTGGACCTAAATCCATCGTTTTTTTGCTCCCCATGCCATTCCATTTTTAACCCAGCCATATGCAAATCAGTCTTGACCCTGCGCCCAGTGGGAACAGTCCAGCCTGAACTGCCAGGATACATATAGACACTGAAAAAACTACATGTTTCAGGGATGTTATAGTTAGGCTGACATTGATGATGTCACATATTACAACAGTCATGACATGGTCAGTGACATCACTGATGACATCACTGTTGATATCTCAAATGACATCACTGATGACATCACTGGAGGTGCAGAAAGAGGCAAGAGAGGTGCAGAAAGAGGAAGAAAGGTACAGAAAGAGGAAGAAAGGTGCAGAAAGAGGTAAGAGAGGAGCAGAAAGAAGCAAGAGAGGTGCAGAAAGAGGCAAGAGAGGTGCAGAAAGAGGAAGAAAGGTGCATAAAGAAGCAAGAGAAGTTCAGAAAGAGGCAAGTGAGGTGCAGAAAGAGGCAAGAGAGGTGCAGAAAGAGGCAAGAGAGGTACAGAAAGAGGCAGGAGAGGTGCAGGAAGAGGCAAGAGAAGTGCAGAAAGAGGCAAGAGAGATGCAGAAAGAGGAAGAAAGGTGCAGAAAGAAGCAAGAGAAGTGCAGAAAGAAGCAGGAGAAGTGCAAAAAGAGGCAAGGGAGGTGGAGAAAGAGGAAGAAAGGGGCAGAAAGAAGCCAGAGAAGTGCAGAAAGAGGCAAGTGAGGTGCAGAAAGAGGCAAGAAAGGTGCAGAAAGAAGCAAGAGAGGTGCAGAAAGAGGCAAGAGAGGTGCAAAAAGAGGCAAAAGAGGTGCAGAAAGAGGAAGAAAGGCACAGAAAGAGGAAGAAAGGTGCAGAAAGAGCAAGAGAGGTGCTGAAAGAGGCAAGAGAGGTGCAGAAAGAAGCAAGAGAGGTGCAGAAAGAAGAAGAAAGGTGAAGAAAGAAGCAAGAGAAGTACAGAAAGAAGCAAGAGAAGTGCAGAAAGAGGCAAGAGAGGTGCAGAAAGAAGCAAGTGAGGTGCAGAAAGAGGCAAGAGAAGTATAGAAAGAAGCAAGAGAGGTGCAGAAAGAAGAGAGTGAGGTGCAGAAAGAGGCAAGAGAGGTGCAGAAAGAGGAAGAAAGGTGCAGAAAGAGGCAAGAAAAGTACAGAAAGAGGCAAGAGAGGCGTATTAGAAAGAAGCAAGAGCAGTGAAGAATGAAGCAAGAGAGGTGCAGAAAGAAGAGAGTGAGGTGCAGAAAGAGGCAAGAGAAGTGCAGAAACAGGAAGAAAGGTGCAGAAAGAGGCAAGAGAAGTGCAGAAAGAGGAAGAAAGGTATAGAAAGAAGCAAGAGAAATGCAGAAAGAGGCAAGAGAGATGCAGAAAAAGGCAAGAGACGTGCAGAAAGAAGCAAGAGAACTACAGAAAGAAGCAAGAGAGGTGCAGAAAGAGGCAAGAGAGATGCAGAAAGAAGCAAGAGAACTGCAGACAGAGGAAGAAAGGTACAGAAAGAGGCAAGAAAGGTACAGCAAGAGGCAGGAAAAGTGCAGAAAAAGGCAAGAGAAGTGCATAAATAAGCAAGAGAGGTACTGAAAGAGGCAAGAGAAGTGCAGAAAGAAGCAAGAGAGGTACGGAAAGAAGCACGAGATGTGCAGAAAGAAGAGAGTGAGGTGCAGAAAGAGGCAAGAGAGGTGCAGAAAGAGGCAAGAGAGGTACAGAAAGTAGCATGATAAGTGCAGAAAGAGGCAAGTGAGGTGCAGGATGCAAGAGAGGTTCAGAAAGAGGCAAGAGAGGTGCAGAAAGAGACAAGAGAGATGCAGAAAGAAGCAAAAGAGGTGCAGAAAGAAGCAAGTGAGGTGCAGAAAGAGGCAAGAGAAGTATAGAAAGAAGCAAGAGAGGTGCAGAAAGAAGAGAGTGAGGTGCAGAAAGAGGCAAGAGAGGTGCAGAAAGAGGAAGAAAGGTGCAGAAAGAGGCAAGAAAAGTACAGAAAGAGGCAAGAGAGGCGTATTAGAAAGAAGCAAGAGCAGTGAAGAAAGAAGCAAGAGAGGTGCAGAAAGAAGGGAGGTGCAGAAAGAGGAAGAGATGTGCAGAAAGAGGCAAGAGAAGTGCAGAAACAGGAAGAAAGGTACAGAAAGAAGCAAGAGAAGTGCAGAAAGAGGCAAGAGAAGTGCAGAAAGAGGAAGAAAGGTATAGAAAGAAGCAAGAGAAATGCAGAAAGAGGCAAGAGAAGTCAGAAAGAGGCAATAGAGGCACAGAAGGAAGCAAGAGTGGTTTGCGCACCATTAGTGCCAATTTAACACCCACATTTAGCAATAAGTAACAGGTGGCCATTCCAGCATTGCAAAGGGCCTTCCACCATGCTGTAATACATGTCGCTGCATTTTTGGCAATGTTTGAGCTAGAAACAAGGTTTTTTCGTTAAAATCTGCAGATTATGTGGCAGATGATGGATTATATGGCAAATGCGGAAAATGTATAGTTATGCGACAATCGGCATGACCGAACAGTCGCATAATTCCAGTGGCCCTGCTCATACCTCTGACTAGGTCCAGAAGTGCTCCCCAGTGGTTGCTTCTTTTTTTGTGTCTCATTGAGTTTATAGTACAGCTTCTATGGAAACAAGGAAGACTAAACCTGAAGTTACCACTCCACAACACAGACTACCATACCACATAAATACTCTCCATAAACACATAATCCCACTCTACATAATTCCTATACACTAAATACCACATACTTTCTATCAACATAATTTCACTGCACAACATACCACTAGGCCTGGGCGGTAAATTCCGTTCCGCTTGCGGAATTTGCGGAATTTGGGTAATTTCGCATTCCGCGGAGAACGCGGAATTGCCAAAAATTCCGCGATCCGCGGCTTCACTGAATTTTTTGCTTGTTCGCGCTTTCAAAATGCATGTTCGCAAGATATTTCTCCCCGAGCATGCAAACAGCGTTCGCGAACAGGAAAAAGGCATCGCGAATGGGCAGTACAAGCAATTCCGCGTGTTCGCTGAACTTTTGCGTGCTCGCGGAGATTTTTTACCGTTTCGCAGAGCTTTGAGTAGCGCGGCTACGCAAATTCCGCCCACCCCTACATACCACATAATTCCACTACACACAACGTACATCCACCCCACAAAACATTAGTAAAAAACTTTTACATTTACAGCGCCAAAATCTATAACTTTCTGAAATGCGAGACCTATTGCATTGCAAATGCTTGTTTAACTAGTAGTCGTGTTTGCAGAGTGGTGGAGAAAGGGGGCTGGGCCTACGACCATCGCTCAGGAATTCCACTGCGTAGGACTTACAGAAGGTACCAGGACAGCTTCTTGGCCCCCAAGGTCTCTCAGGAGTAAAGTGGACTTCATCCCCCAACCAGCAGTGCACCAGGAGGCATGTTTGCAGAGTGGTGGAGTAAGGGGGTGTGGTCTCCAAAGACCTCTTATCAATCCCACTGTGTGGGACTTACTGGAGGGAACAGGAGGGGTAGTTGGCCCCAAAGGGTGTCCTTGGGGGCCAACTACCTTTCCTATTACCTCCAGTAAGTCCCACACAGCAGGATTGCTGACTTCTGATAGCAGGCCACGCCCCTTTCTCCACCACTCAGCCAACGTGCCTCCTGGCACTGTCTTGGTTGGGGGATGAAGCCCCTTCGCTGCTGGGGGTTCTTAGGGGCCAACTAGCCTACCTGTTATCGCCAGTGAGGGAAAGGGGGCGGGGCTACTGGCGAGTTGCCGGCTTCCTTTTTATTTTAATTTTAGGAAGTACAAAGGGTGGGGGGCGCGCGGCCGATTACGGCCCCAGGGACCCCATCCTCCCGGGCTAGGACTTTGCTTGTCTTATTTTTTTAAAAGAGGGGGGGCTGCACTCCCCAGGCCGATTTCAGCCCCGGGGACTCAAGCCAATTTTTAAAAAATTTTTTTTTAAGGGAGCCAGGCAATTTTTGGCCTCGGGGACCCCATCCCCGGGGCTTGGCCATTCCTTTTTTTTATAAAGGGAGGGGGGCTGAGTGCTAACATGCAGCTCCCTGGGGGTAAAATCAAAGTGTACTCGCTTTGAACAAGCGAGAGCAAAGCGCTCTCGCTTGTTCAAAGCGAGTACACTGTTTGCTTTGGGATGGCAGAAGCTCCCATAGCAAACTGCAATGTCCCGGGAGTGGGCACCCTGGGACATTACTGGAGCCGACCATGGGGGGTGGCGGTCCCGAGGGCTATGGAGGGGGCCATGTAGGCCCCCTCCCATCATGTTTAAAGCCCCAGGGAGGTGGTGGTCCCAGGGCCGGGGGGCAGCACTTAATTTATGTAATTTAAACGGTATGGCCCCAAGGAGGTGGCGGTATTTTGGCATTGCCCCTGGGACCTGGCACACCCGGGGGCTTAATTATTTATTTTTGGCAGGATTCGCGCATCCATATATATATATACATGTGTATATATATATATATATATATCCACAGACACCGGTAAGGGTAAAGGCTGTCAATCGGGGCGGTCCGTGTTCAGGGTACCGGAAACCCTGCAATATACCAACACAAACTTCTGTTTTCTCCAGAAAGAAACACGGACACCTTGGAAGATTGCAGTTAAGATGTTTAATGACTGCACAAGCAACGCGTTTCGGCTTTCGCCTTGATCACGCTAAGGAATAGGCAGCATTCCACACATATTTAACCTATGCCACTAAACATAGTGAAAGGACTGTGTATACACCAATAGTGAAAAAAGTGAAAAGAAAATGTAAAAAAGTGGCGGCCATCTTAACACTATCAAAAATGTATGGATAGTTACATACTCCATATATATTTTGTCAATTACACAAACTAAATGATTGTTAGACAGTTGTAACTCCATGTTATAAGGTTGTATCCTAATACAACTTCAACAACTCCACAGAAATTTTTAAGGCGTTTAACATAATGTATTCACTATAAATCATATGTATCTCAATCTTGCAAATAAATTATTTACAATCATAATCCTCAGAGCCACAACTGCGTTATCCGACCATTCTGCCCAAGTGGGCGAGTTCCATGCATGACACATCCGTGATTACATTGGCCAAAAAATAAACGTGTACCAGATACCTGCAAAGTGAACAAATAATAATAACATTTTTAAAATTTAAAATCCCAAATACTAGGCATTTTTTAGCAAATATTATAGCAGTCACCATTTCTATTTGCACCATTTCAAGCATTACTTCTGTAGGTGTACTGATAATTCCTCACTAGAGTTTAACCCCAAAGGGGTCATAGTTTCTAAGTCAATAATATACCTTGACTCAAGTTGGCGTAATGAAAGTTGTCTATTTCCTCCTCGTACTTTATCTGAGACAGTGTCAATGACTACCACCCTAAGCAGTTTCTCATTCTGAGAATGATGGTCAAAGAAATGTCGCGCTACAGGGTATTGTCTGTTGTTATGACGAATAGCCCTGAAATGGTGCAAATAGAAATATATGCTGTGGCTGCTATAATATTTGATAACACAGTTGTGGCTCTGAGGATTATGATTGTAAATAATTTATTTGCAAGATTGAGATACATATGATGTATGATCAAGGCGAAAGCCGAAACGCGTTGCTTGTGCAGTCATTAAACATCTTAACTGCAATCTTCCAAGGTGTCCGTGTTTCTTTCTGGAGAAAACAGAAGTTTGTGTTGGTATATATATATATATATATATATATTATCTACTGGCGGTCGCCAGTAGATAGTTATAGTTAGGACCTTTATCCATAGGAAATCCGCAACATTCTATCTGAAATAACTCTTGCGCCGGTTGACGAATCTTCGCGAAAGCTTCCAACTTGTTGGGGCGCTGCGCTCCGCTCCTACCCTGAAAGTCTCAGGTTGATTCGTCAAGCGGGGGCCGAGAAAAAAGGGGGGTCCCAAAACGCGTTTTCTCCGTTTTTTCCATGTTAATTCCCATAGGAAATTTTAGCCACGGCTACAGCCCGAACTGCTGAACGGAATTACACCAAATTTTGCAAAAAGGTAGCGCTTGGTTCAGAAAGCGACCTTTTTTTAAATGGTGTAAATCCGTTCAGTAGTTGCGGAGAAATTCAAAAAATAAGAGTGAAAAAATCGATTTCCATAGGAAACTTTATGCAAGGCTACAGCAAAAACTGCTGAACGGAATTACACCAAATTTGGCAAAAAGGTAGTGCTTGGTTCAAAAAGCACCCTTTTTAAAAATGGTGTAAATCTGTTCAGTAGTTGCTGAGAAAATCCAAAATAAAAGTTTCGATATTTAGAGGCACGGAGGATCCGCGCACCCTCCCGACCACGAGCTGCATGGTAATTGGCTGTCAACACTCCAAACCAGGAAGTGTTGGCAGCCATCTTGTCCCTCGGTAGAACCGAGGGACAAGAAAAGACAAAAACAAGGGCGCAAAACGCAAAAAGGGGGCAGGGTAGAAACACCCTGACCCCCCAGCCCTGCTCAGGGGGTCCTATAAGGACCCCAGGGCAAAATTTTTTTTTTTTTTTTTTTTATTTATTTTTATTTTTTTTTTTTTTTTTTTTAAATCGGCAGGATGCGCTCAGGGTGCGCGGATCCTGGCGGAAAAAAAAAATCGAAGCACGGTCTCCCGCGCCTCGATGCAAATTTGCCCCCGGGTGGCCCAAGTCCCGGGGGCATGCGGGGGGTGGGTTTATTGTTTATGGGGGGCCTCTAAGGCCCCCCAAGCCCCGGGGACCGCCACCCCCCGGGGCTTTATTAAAAAATGATGGCGGGAGGGCTCTTTGCCCTCCCGCTGCCCCGGGGACCGCCACCCCCCGGCGCTTCTTTATTTTTATTTTAAAAACCTGTGTGGGGGGCTCGAGCCGCCCCACAAGCCCCGGGGACCGCCACCTCCCGGGGCACTAAAGATTTAAATATGGGGGTCCGTTACGGACCCCCAGAGCCCCGGGGACCACCACCTCCCCGGGGCTTTGAACAAGTTGGGAGGGGGGCCGCGCGGCCCCCCTCCTGGAGACAGTGATGGCCCTGGGGACCGCCACCCCCCAGGGCCGGCTCCTGCAGTGTGCCGGGGTGCCTACCCCCGGGACACTGTAGTTTGCTATGACACGACGGGAGCCTCGCGGCTCCCGTCCTGTCATAGCAAACTTGGTTTGCATTTTGAAAGAGAGAGCAGGAAACCTGCTCTCTCTTTCAAAATGCAAACCAATTGCTTTTCCACACGGGGAGCAGCATGTTAGCTGCTCCCCATGTGGAAAAGCAATGCCGGCTCCGGCAGGAGGCGGGGAGCCGGCTGGGACTGTGGGGGGATTGGGGACCCCCCACAGTCTCCAACGAGAGGCCAGGCCCCGTGGGATGGGGTCCCCAGGGCCATAAGTGGCCCGGGAGGGGGGCCACGCAGCCCCCCTCCCCAATTAAAAAAAATAATAATAAAAAAAAAAAAGGGCAAGGCCGGCCCCGGGGGATGGGGTCCGGGGAATATTTTTTTTTTAAATTTAAAAAAGAGGGCATGCCCCGGGGGATGGGGTCCCCGGGGCCAATAGAGGCCCAGGGAAGGGGGGCCGCGCGGCCCCCTTCCCGTTTTTTTAAATGCTCAGGCCCCGGGGGATGGGGTCCCCGGGGCCAAAAGTGGCTGAGGGAAGGGGGCCACGCAGCCCCCCTCCCATAAAAAAAAAGGGGAAAAAAAAAACGGCATCGTGCCGGAGGCCCCGCCCCCTCCCTGCAGCAGTGTGCAAACGCGCCCCCTGGCGCGTTTTAAGAAGGGGAAGTAATTCTCCTTGAATACTGGGGGTCCCTGGGGGCCAACTAGCCCACCAGGAACCTCCAGTATGCGCGTTGCAGAGAGGTTTACAGAGGCCACGCCCCTTTTTACACCTCTCTGCAACGCAGCTCTGTGGCGCTTTTTGGAGGTACATGGTGGGCTAGTTGGACTCCAGGGACCCTCAGTATTCAAGGGGACTTAATCCCCCAACTTAAAACGCGCCACGGGGCGCGTTTGCACAGTGGTGAAGGGAGGGGGCGGGGCTTCAGGTGACATGTGTGCAAACAGGCCCCGTGGCGTGTTTTAAGATGGGGAATTAAATCCCCTTCAATCCTGAGGGTCCCTGGGGGCCAACTAGCCCACCAGGTACATCCAGAAAGCGCCACAGAGCTGCGTTGCAGAGAGGTGTAAAAAGCGGCGTGGCCTCTGAACACCTCTCTGCAACGCAGCTCCCTGGCGCATATTGGAGGTACAGGGTGGGCTAGTTGGACCTCAGGGACCCTCATGATTCAAGGGGACTTAATCCCCCAACTTAAAACGCGCCACGGGGCGTGTTTGCAGACATGTCACCTCAGGCCCCACCCCTTCCTTCACCATTGCGCAAATAATCCTCTAAAATCAGCCGAACTACGAATTCCGATTTACTCACCTGTTATCAGGAGAGACCTCAGTGCTGCATCTTTCAGCCCAGTACAGATCCTGAAAAGTAATTCTAACCGTACTTACCAGTAACTTGAATTTCCTTCCATAGGCTAACATTGACTGGTTTCACTTGGAAATTCTTCTAAGTGTGGAGTTTTGGAACTTTATAATATTCCTCTAAAATCAGCCGAACTACGAATTCCGATTTACTCACCTGTTATCAGGAGAGAACCCAGTGCTGCATCTTTTAGCCCAGCACTGACCCTGAAAAGTAATTCTAACCGTACTTACCAGTAACTTGAATTTCCTTCCATAGGCTAACATTGACTGGTTTCACTTGGAAATTCTTCTAAGTGTGGAGTTTTGGAACTTTATAATATTCCTCTAAAATCAGCTGAACTACGAATTCCAATTTACTCACCTGTTATCAGGAGAGACCTCAGTGCTGCATCTTTCAGCCCAGTACAGATCCTGAAAAGTAATTCTAACTGTACTTACCAATAACTTGAATTTCCTTCCATAGGCTAACATTGACTGGTTTCACTTGGAAATTCTTCTAAGTGTGGAGTCTTGGAACTTTATAATATTCCTCTAAAATCAGCCGAACTGCGAATTCCGATTTACTCACCTGTTATCAGGAGAGAACCCAGTGCTGCATCTTTTAGCCCAGCACTGACCCTGAAAAGTAATTCTAACCGTACTTACCAGTAACTTGTATTTCCTTCCATAGGAATCCATTGTCTGGTTTTCAGCAGAAAAGTTTCAAAGTGTCGATTTTCACAAACTACAAATACTCCTTAAAAATCGCCTGTATGACTTAAACGCATTCTTTCAACTGTTTACAGGAGATGCACCAGTTCTGGATCCAGGATCCACCACTGAGTAAGAAAAAGTAACGATAACACTACTTACCTGCTAAGTGAATTTCCTCCCATAGGATAACATTGGTGATTCTGAAGCTGTCAACTTTTAAAATACAATAATATTCGTTAAAAATCAGTACTGTAACCAAAACGCTTTTACTCAACTGTTTACAGGAGATGTCCCAGGACTGAATCTAGGATCCAGTCCTGTGGTTAGAAAAGTAATCCATAAAGTAACTAATTGCATTTAACTAGAAATTCACATTGAGCTCAATGTTGCATTGTGTTTGAAATTGTGTTGCCCATTGCAACAACTGTAACTACTGTACTTAAAAGTCTATTGCCTATTTGCAAAGAATTTAAACTAAAGTAATTCATTCTGAGAAAGTATATTTTGTAATGTAATGTATAATGTAATTACAATGTAATTTAAAAAATAAATAGTTTAAAAAAATGTAGAAAATCAGTATAAAAAAATAAAGATAACAATTAATACATTTAAAAATTGTCATTTACAAAACCTTTGAAATTCACTGAAAAAAAACATAGGTTTCAGACATGTTATAGTTAGGAATTAGCATTTAAAAAACCTTTGAAATTCAGTGAAAAAACCATAGGTTTCAGGCACGTTATAGTTAGAAATTAGCATTTAAAAAACCTTACAAATTCACTGAAAAAACCATAGATTTTAGGGACAGTTATAGTTAGTTGGACATTGCACTCGTACAAAACCCGTGAAATTCCCCCGTTATAGTTAGTTCAGCTATCTATAACTCGCGCCCCCGCAATGCACTGCTGATGAAGTCACATATTACATCACTCATGACATGGTCAGTGACATCACTGATGACATCACTGATGACATCTCAAATGACATCACTGATGACATCATCCACGTGATAATCTGATGCACCTCCTCACACCCTAATATAACCTTTGATACACCCACACTAAATTACAGACTGCCATTCGCAAAACCATAGACACTCCAACACCAATAACTACATACCCACTCACTGATTCTTAGGTCTACACACACATCCACTCACTCACCCGTACAGTCACTCATACTTACGCTCACTCAGTACAGGACTATCATATGCACTCATACTCCTATATAGACACTCAAACACTGCCACTCATCCGTAGAGGTACTCACACACCTAGTCAGTCATGCAAATAATTAAACACACTGCCATTTACACACCTATACAGTTATACACACACCAGCTCACTTACTCATACAAATACTAGTATATTCTTACGCTCTTATACAATCACTGATACAAGCACACACTCATCCATACAGTCACTCTCACAATCACACACTCTCGCTTATAGCTATTTATATACTCCAACACACATATATACTGCCTTTCACATATGTAGTTACTCACACATGTACCACTGGGACATACATTCACTCACTAACACACTCTTACACACACTTACCCACCCATACAGTCTATCACAGATGCACTCTTGAAACCATCCACCCAATGAATCACCCACTCACACATCTATGCACAGAGTCGCACACACCCCACCCACACAAACACTCAGGCACCCATACAGATACTCAGACAACCAATCAATAACTCATATAGATACTCATGTAGCTATTCACAAACCCATGCAGCCACTTACACAGCAACAGACAGACGGATTCAGACATTCACCCAGTTTAGTCACTAACCCATGCATTCAGTAAAATACGTTTAATCACTCACTTATAGAGTTAGTCACGCACCTACTAAATCATCCATACAGACACTTATACACCCACTCATTCTTCAATACGCCTTTCCCTATATATATTAAAAATATTTAAACTTTACAGAAACACACAGTCACTGCATCATGTCATCAGTGATGTCATTTGAGATGTCATCAGTGATGTCATCAGTGATGTCACTGACCATGTCATGAGTGATGTAATATGTGACGTCATCAGCAGTGCATTGCGATGGGGCGCGAGTTATAGTTAGCTGAACTAACTATAACGGGGGAATTTCACGGGTTTTGTACGAGTGCAATGTCCAACTAACTATAACTGTCCCTAAAACCTATGGTTTTTTCAGTGAATTTCAAAGGTTTTTTAAATGCAAATTTCTAACTATAACGTGTCTGAAACCTATGGTTTTTTCAGTGAATATATATATATACATATTTTCAGGGTCAGTGCTGGGCTAAAAGATGCAGCACTGGGTTCTCTCCTGATAACAGGTGAGTAAATCGGAATTCGCAGTTCGGCTGATTTTAGAGGAATATTATAAAGTTCCAAAACTCCACACTTAGAAGAATTTCCAAGTGAAACCAGTCAATGTTAGCCTATGGAAGGAAATTCAAGTTACTGGTAAGTACGGTTAGAATTACTTTTCAGGATCTGTACTGGGCTCAAAGATGCAGCACTGAGGTCTCTCCTGATAACAGGTGAGTAAATCGGAATTCGTAGTTCTGCTGATTTTAGAGGAATATTTGTATGTTTCAAAATTCGACAGAAACTTTTTCAGCAAAAAGCAGGCAATGATATCCTATGGAAGGAAATTCAAGTTACTGGCAAGTACGGTTAAAATTACTTTTCAGGATCAGTACTGGGCTCAAAGTTGCAGCACTGAGGTCTCTCCTGATAACAGGTGAGTAAATCGGAATTCGTAGTTCGGCTGATTTTAGAGGAATATTTGCACAATGGTGAAGGAAGGGGGTGGTGCCTGAGGTGACATGTCTGCAAACACGCCCTGTGGAGCGTTTTAAGTTGGAGAATTAATTCCTCCTCAATCCCGAGGGTCCCTAGGGGCCAACTAGCCCACCAGATACCTCCAGTATGCGCCAGAGAGCTGCGTTGCAGAGAGGTGTTCAGAGGCCACGCCCCTTTTTACAACACTCTGCAACGCAGCTCCGTGGTGCTTACTGGAGGTACCTGGTGGGCTAGTTTGCCCCCAGGGACCCTCAGGATTGAAGGGGATTTAATTCCTCATCTTAAAACGCGCCACGGGGCCTGTTTGCACACATGTCACCTGAAGCCCCGCCCCCTCCCTTCACCACTGTGCAAACGCGCCCCGTGGCGCGTTTTAA
Organism: Calotriton arnoldi; assembly: GCA_963921515.1. Lineage (NCBI taxonomy): Eukaryota > Metazoa > Chordata > Amphibia > Caudata > Salamandridae > Calotriton > Calotriton arnoldi. The sequence goes on from CAWUFW010020980.1 coordinate 104,802, forward strand.
GTTGGGGGATTAAGTCCCCTTGAATCCTGAGGGTCCCTGGAGTCCAACTAGCCCACCATGTACCTCCAAAAAGCGCCACAGAGCTGCGTTGCAGAGAGGTGTAAAAAGGGGCGTGGCCTCTGTACACCTCTCTGCAACGCAGCCCCCTTGCGCATACTGGAGATTCCTGGTGGGCTAGTTGGCCCCCAGGGACCCCCAGTATTCAAGGGGAATTACTTCCCCTTCTTAAAACGCGCCAGGGGGCGCGTTTGCAGACTGCTGCAGGGAGGGGGCGGGGCCTCCGGCACGATGCCGGTCTTTTTTTTTTTTTTTTTTTTTTTGTATGGGAGGGGGGCTGCGTGGCCCCCCTTCCCTTGGCCACTTTTGGCCCCGGGGACCCCATCCCCCGGGGCCTGAGTATTTTCTTTTTTTTTAAATAAAAAAAAACGGGAAGGGGGCCGCGTGGCCCCCCTTCCCTGGGCCTCTATTGGCCCCGGGGACCCCATCCCCCGGGGCATGCCCTCTTTTTTTAAAAATTAAAATCTTTGGAGGGGGGCTGCGTGGCCCCCCTCCTCAGGCCATTTAAGGCCCCGGGGACCCCATCCCCCGGGGCCGGCCTTGCCCTTTTTTTTTTGTTTTTTGGGGAGGGGGGCTGCGTGGCCTTTTTTAATACCACACTGCACTCACTACACTACTTATTCCACACACCCACATGCACCAAACAGCTTCAACAAAAAGATCTACGCCAAAGAGCCCCTTCGTGGGTGCCCGTCAGGCATTGCAGCGCCGGCCCAATGAGGAGCAAGCCCATATGATGAAGCATGACATCCTTTGGGGTGCGTGAGGGCACTTTTTCACAGACCTGAACACTCTCACTTACACTTAGGAACTGCATACCCTTCAGTTATATCTAGTCCTCGGTTGGGAGTACGTGTGCAGGACCTGCTTAAAAAGCTTCCAGTTCCTCTCATTTGGATAATTGATTGCACAGTGGTCCAGCCGTGGGACCTACTTCTGTTCCTACAAGAACCTAAGAAGGTTATCTTTGATACCTTTGAAATTTAAAGAGAGCTACTCCTTGTGTTCTCTCTATTCTTCACCCCTTGTCCTACATGACCCAGCCCCACGTGGCACTATGGAGAACAACCAAGGTCTCTCTTTTAGTGACGACCTAGTGACGGAAATTCTCTTTTGGATCCTGATGGTGCAGCTGCATCCTGCAGCCATGGAGGAGATTGGAACTCAATTACGGCCATTAAAAGACAACTCATGAAGATCATTATGCATGGCGCAATCATGGCCGAATATCTACGAGCAAATATAGCTCCTAATGGTCTGATTGTAGCCAACGTAACACAGATCTTCCTAGAGGACGCCCAATTCAAGGAAGAGTGGTCCCTAGTTGCCTGGAAGTGCACTAGGGACTGGCTGGTATTAATCATAAAAACAGCCAAACGTCTAGCGGACGATCTCATAATCAAGATCACGGTAGCAGAAGGAGCTTTAACAGCCAGTATTACCATCACAGCATTCAAGACGAAGCTGGCAGAAATCAACAGCGAAATATCGGAAAACAAGGAGTACCTCATGAAACAAAAGGTGACTGAACTCCAGAAGGATATATTCAAGTTCAGCAAGGAAAACATATATCCCTACCTAAAAGAGGACTACCGTACGACACCTGAAGATAATTCATCGGAGAAGAGCCAGTCCTCAAGAAGGAGGAACTCATCAAACAGTAGCAACTCCAGCGCAGACAGTTGGGGAGCTCCACAAAACAGAAGAGAACCACCACACCCAATGTTTGGCTTTGGAATGCCTCCCTACCAAGGACCCCCAATGTGGCAATATCCGGGTTTCCCACATGGCCCGCAGCAACCTTTTACTCCCTTCCATCAACCTTTTTTAGGCAGAGGCTGGGGCAGAGGGAGAGGGAGAGGGAAAAGAAGAGGAGGCCAAAACCAACGTAAACAGGTCCAATGGCAGAACCAAACACAGCAACAACATATGGAGCTCAGGAGCCACACAGGGAAGAAAAATTGATTGTGAATCTCTCCCCCAGACCCCTTAGTGAGATGGAAAAGAAGGTTCTACGGAGGGGACTTGCCTTCGTCCCAACGCCCAGAATCGACAACTTCAGGACAAATTGTGAACTCCACAATTTCTTCCGTAAAGTACGACTGCAAGCATTCTTTGCAGGCCAACTAGAGACACCCGCTACAGACTCAGGGTTACAAAAACCTTCCTCTTTCACCCCCAATGCGAGTATGGTACCGGCAGGGGTCCTTACTTTTGAAAAGGCAGTCCTGAAGGAAGTGAACAACAACAAAAAGACCAGGGCATTTCATAACACCTCCAAGCTAGAAAATGAAGCAGTCCGCACTCTGGCAAGTGATACCTCTATTACTATAAAAGAGGCTGACAAGGGGGGAGTGATCGTAATAATGTCAACTATGGATTACAGGAATGAATGCCTCCGTCAACTAACAGACAGAAGGTATTACACACCACTACAGGAAGACCCCACGACACGCCTGACCACTAAAATCAAGGCCACAGTGACAGCAGCCTTAAACCAGGGATGGATCAGCAAACATGAGGCTGAATTTTTGACCAATGAAAACCCCAGACTGCCCTACTTCTACACCCTCCCCAAGATACACAAAGGTGTACTTCCACCACCGGGAAGATTGATAGTGTCGGGCATAGGGTCAGTCTTGGAACCCCTCTCCAAGTTTTGTGATCACTTCCTTAAACCACTAGTAAAAGAAACTCCCTCCTTTGTACAGGACACAAGGGATGTCTTGAACCTAATTGAAACAATGAACACCGAGGGCCTCCAGTTGGATTTCCTTGTGACTTTGGATGTAGAGGCCCTCTACACTAACATCCACCAACAAGCCACTCTTGGGGTCATAGAGGAAATCCTGAGATCAACTAACTAGACGGCAGCAACACCCATAAGTTTCATTATGGAATGTGCAACAATAGCACCAACAGAAAACTTCTTCCAGTTTGAAGACCGTCTCTTCCACCAAACACATGGGCAGTATTTTGCCCCCAGTCTGGCATGCCTCTACATGTCAGACTTAGAGGCAAACCACATACTGACAGACACAAACCCCCACTAAGGAAACATCTTGTTGTGGCGTCGTTATATCGACGATGTCCTCGTATTTTGGAAGGGGGATCAAGATATGATTCAGGCTTTTGTCACCTGGGTCAATGGCCTAAACCCTTTCTTAAAATTCACAGCTAACTTTTCTAATCAGGAACTACCCTTCCTGGACTTAATGATCAGCCTTAAGCCCATCAAACTGGAAACAAGAACCTACAAGAAACCTACAGACAGCAACAGCCCCTTGCTGTACAGTAGCTTTCATCCTAAGGCACTCTGGGAAAAATTACACTATGGGCAGTTCCTTTGGATACGACGGAACTGTAGTAACCTGGATGACTTCCATAACCAATCCTCTGAGCTCACCAACCACCTAGCAAGATGGGAATATCCAATAAGAGACGTAAGAACAGCCCAAAAAAGAGCCCGAAATAATAACAGGGAGGCACTCTTAGAAGTACATCCAAAACCGGAGTCAAAAAACCTAACCTGTGTAACCACCTACACACCTAAATCCAACATGATCAGGAGAATAATAAGAAAGCACTGGAGAATTCTCCAAATCAGCGAACTGGCACCAAGTCCCCCTAGATTTGCTTTTAAGAGAACGGCAAACCTTAAAGACTTGCTGATTAAAACCAGGCCAAAACGAAGGGAGCCACAGCAACAACAACAGCTATGGAATTTGCCACCCGTGGTTGACCATTACCCATGTGGGCAATGCATAGTTTGTCCCCTGACAAGCGCAACAAAGATGTTAACATTAACAGACACCATCACATGGATGCAGACCAAGCACACAAATTGTAATACATGCAACTGCGTCTATATGATCACCTGCCCGTGCCTTCTCAAATATGTGGGGATGACTACACGTCCCGTAAAAAACAACCAGAATAACAGAACGCAAGAGTAACATCAGATGCAAGAAAACAAACACCAAGATGTGTGCCCATTTTACTACAATGATTCACACCATCAATGACATACACTGGACTATCCTGGAATCCCATCCCCAAATAAGCAAGGAAGCCCTGTTTAGGAGGGAGCAAAGCTGGGGCCCTCATTTATGAAAAGTGACGCATCGCTGCGAGAAAACAGCGATGCGTCACTTTTCATTGCGCCCTCCTTGCGACACCAATGATGCGTCATATTTACAGTATGACGCATCATGTCGCAAATAGTTACGGATACATCAGTATTTCTGACGTATCTGTAGGCACAAAAATGACGCATTGCTGGAGTGTGTCACAAAAGTGACGCAACTCCAGCAATGGGTCATTACACATGGGCAAGTCCCATGTTAAATGTACCTGCGTCAGTCTAACGCCTGCCATGAGGCAGGCGTAAGATATTGACGCATTTGCGTCCTAGAATTGGTGCAGTGAAATCTTATAGATTTCAGTGCGTCACTTCTACGACCCTTTCTTGCGTCGGAACGCTCCCCCTGCATACATTTTACCTGGCACAGGTATAATGTGGCGCAGGGGTTTACAAAGTGACGCATCTACCTTGATTTGTCACTTTGTAAATATGGTGCAACATGGAGCATTTTTTACACCGCTGGTGCTTCACAAAAAGTGACGCACCGGTGGCGCAAAAGTGACGCAAGGGCCCATAAATAAGCCCCTGGATGTTTAAGCTCTCCTCCCACATAACAGGTCTCAATGATGATATCCCCTGGGGTGAGCTAGACTAATCAGAACCTTAATGAGCTTTTTCTGATGCCTACCCCCAAAAAACAACGGCGAGAGGGTCCATACATAATCAGGTGGGATTAGGAAGCACAAATGGTCCAGCGCAGGGGACATACTCATCAAATCTTCAACCCATACTAACGAGCCACACGTAGTTGACTTCATTAGAACAGTATCACCTATCACATTCATCTAGTTAGAAACAAGTGTGGAATTAGGTGCCTTACACGTCAAGGGGTTTTGACCAAACATGAGGGTCCTCCCAAGCCTATATACGACCCCTTTATATACCTCTTAGACACCCTATAGTGTGGGTGGCAACCCATGTACAACAGAAGGATTCCACATCAGTGGGGAAGTCCCCAACACAAGCGCCTTGAAGTTATTCCTCCACTCATATTACATTACTGGAGTATTGCTGACCTTTGATAAATATTCACTCAAGGAGTTCATACTATACCCACGACTAATACGTGCCTCCTGCTGGACGAGATGTTATCCCAGTAGGGGCCATTGGTGTTCGCGCGGCCGAATACAAGTCAACCACGTTTTGTAGACCCTCACTGATGTGTATACACATCATCACACGCAATAGGGTCACGGCCAGGTGCTACTCCGACCTGCTAACCCACCGTTTAAATGGCCGCAAGGGTTAACATTACAGCGCCATCCTAGACACCTATGTAATGCGACACACGGTCTCTGACGTTGTTAGACAGACTCCTCGCTATATAACATAAGTTGACCCCGCAGTTTAGACAATACCATATGAGTCAACACATCCCCACACGCAACAATGTCACAACCTGGTGTTATAACGGCGTGCCAGTCTACCACAAAAATAGCCACAAGAGTTTATATCGGCAGCGCAACCTTAGACCCTTAAGAAAAAGCGGTACATAGTTCTTTGACACCCTCAGACACACAGCAAGATGGCCGCCAAGGCTAACATTCCAGCTTCTAACAGAGTGCCAGGGATGGCTCACACATTTAAGACCCGCACCCTGCACGTCCCGCTACAGGAATCAGAGCCGGGGTAGGATGAAGGCTAGTTGCCACGCCTCCTTTTGTGATTATGAGGACAGACAACAACACCTGCTGCTCCTGGTAAGACGTTGCGTGCCAGGTTTTTGAACGCCTGTTCCTTGTACCATTTTTTGTCCACCTTCAGGTCGTGAGTAACGACTCGCTCTGCTTAAACGCTCCCGTCACCACTGACCTGCATTATTTGGGGTGAGTGTTTGTTACTAGTCCACCTTGGGACATCATGCTTTGCATGTGGTTCTGTTTTGTGCGCCTACCGCACACAGTTTCGGTTGGGACGAGACAAACGACTTTATGTCACGTGTTGGTGATATATTCTGTGTTGTTTTGTCTTGTCTGTCTCTTACGTTTGTTGCGGATTGCTAAACGCCCCTGGAGATTTGACACACCATCATGACTATGGTGGCCCACTACACATAGGGACACGTTTATTTTTTTTACATTTTTTTTTTATAATTCCACACCTTTAAAACAGGGTAAATAAAATGACACTTACATCCTAAATAACAAAGACATAAAGGGATGAGAACATATATGAGACAACCTAACAAAATGTTCATCTTTAAGTCATTGTAGGTGCTCAGTGATCAACTAGAGCTCCCCAGATCCCAAGGCCCAATCGCCATTTCTGTGGCCCTTTAATAGCATATAGACTATATTCAAGCTTACATATAGCATATAGCCTTCCTCTCCACATTTCAAAGGTGGGGGGATCTTTCTATCTCCAGAGTGATGCTATGCATAATCTTGCCACGGCCACACCTATAAAGACTAAATATCTGAATGCATACATTTCCTGGGCAACCATGGCATCTTCCATGAATCCCAGAAGCATAACTGTTGGTGTAATCATAATCTATACCCCTGTGACCTCCTTCAAAAAGAGCTGTATCCTATTTATCAAATGTCTTAGCTCTGGGCAAGCAAAAAACATATGCACACTGATCCATCCCACATCGAGTGCATTTGCCCTCATTTAAACCCCCCCATTGTGCAATTGTTTCAGGAGTATAATACAAATTAAACATAGTTTTATATTGTTGTGTTTTCAGACTCGAGGAGATCAAAAGTTTATCAGCCAAACCAATAGATTCTTGTAAAATATTCCCTGCTTGAGTCAGTCTTACATTCCATTTAGAGTTCTGAGCTTCCAGATCGTCATTCTGGGCCTGGTTTTATTCAGGCAGTTAGTACTATGTATGGATCTCCGGCGGCCCGAGTCTGTGCTATGGGGCTTGAATCCAATCTCGTACCTATATCTTGGGGAACACGACAAGGCTGTCCTTGCTCCCCTCTGCTATTTGCTCTTTATATTAACCCTTTCCTGAACCTGTTGAACAGTTTAAATAGCCAGCCAGTGAGCCCTGGGCAGGAAAGGATTGATATACTAGCATATGCAGATGATATAGCAATAGTCACGCCCGAACCAGCTAAGACTCTGGCAGAGATCGAACCATTAACAATATTATTTGGGAAAGGATCTGGCTAAAAGCTAAATTTAGCCAAGACACAAGTAATATGCACAGGATAAGCACTCTTTAATAAATCTAGAGTTACGGATGAGGCAACATATTTAGGGGTGCGTATTAATGCATGTCTAGATAAGATGGTATTGTCTAACTGGGATCCCATGCTCCGGAAAATTAAAAGGGATCTTGACAGAATGGAAGGCCTTTATCTGTCAATGGTTGGAAGGTGTAATGTCCTAAAAATGAATATCTTACCAAAGGTCTTGTACTATTTTAGGGCGGTTTCCCTGGAACTCACAGGGAAGCAACTTCAGAAACTACAGTCCATATGCAGTAGTTTTCTATGGGCTCAGGGCAAACCTCGCCGCGCGATGAAGTACATGACTCTTCCATGTTCTCGAGGGGGTTGGGCAGTTTCCAACTTCCGGTTTTACTATTGGGTGTGTTTACTTCAACAAATGGGAATTTTACTGGTAGGTGAAGGGGAAGTTAAGTTAGATGAATCTCCGCATATTCTTCAAATCCTTCTAGGCCCCTAAGCTGAAAGGAACTTCTTCCAAATTCTTGAGCCTAGTTATTATTAAAAAAACCCGCTTTAAGGTGGTTCGAGCTGCACATAAGGTATGGCTTCAGATAAGGAGACACCTAGAGATTGATAGGCTCAATTTTTACAAGCCTACCTCCTCTTCAGAACTGCTCCCTTCTATTTTCTCTGATGTTACTATGGCTAGATGGAAACGGAAAGGCATTCAGACTCTGGGAAACTTAGTGGATAGTTGTGGCGTTAAAGCCTATTCTTCTCTGATGTCAGAATTTGAACTTACGAAATCTGATTTTTTTAACTATCTACAGATCCGAGATTACCTGGTAAAAAGAGGGGATGTCGGCCGTTTGGCTCAGAAATGTAATCTGTTAGAATTATTTAGGAGGCGAGGAAAGATTGGTGTCTTATATCCAACTCTCATTGAAATTCAGAATGACGATCTGGTAGGGACACGTTTAAGAGCGATATTAAGCCGCAAGATTGTCTGTCCTCAACGATGATCCACGGCGCAAGTCACTATATATGTTTTCTTGTTGTGGTCATGAATGCCGCTATGAGCAAATGATCAATCATCTGGTGATGATGTAAGAAATCTGCCATTCCGTTTACGGAAACATGCATGATATTAGCTTACACCGCAACAGACTCCGCTTTTCCAATGCGATAAGCGTTTAGCACTAACAACGACATTCTCTTTGAACCCCACTTAAAATTAAGGGCGATACCACAAACAGGGATTACCTCGATATTTACATTGAGGTATTTTGCTCCAGCACAGACTAGCCACAAATTGAGACACCCCCCTATAGCAATTGACTACTGCACCTTCACCTGATCTACACAAGGATCACCTCACGTTATCTCGGGAACCACCGCTGTAGTCTTTCTGTCACGCAACACCCTAAACTTATATTTTTATCATCATTTTCTCTTTCAGGTCTGTCAATATCAGGTAAATCGGACCTGGTATTCACTCGCAAGGCTGGTAACTATTTACTTCCTTGTACTCTGAGCACCAGCATTGCAGTAGTGTAAAACTCATGATAATTTCTTTTTAACCACTGGTCCTGATGAATTGCCACTAGACCCGTTAGGGGCTACCATAGGCAAGAAACATGTCGACCTTACACACCACGCACGCCCTTTAGGATCATTGTACCCGGCTAGGGTGTCTTTGTTTTTAGTAAGGTTAGTGAGCCCTAGGAATAAAATTTAGGCAATAGGGTCTCCCTAAACCTTTTTTAATACCACACTGCACTCACTACACTACTTATTCCACACACCCACACACCCACACCCACCAAACAGCTTCAACAAAAAGATCTCCGCCAAAGAGCCCCTTCACGGGTGCCCGTCGGGCATTGCAGCGCCGGCCCGACGAGATGCAAGCCCATATGATGAAGCATGACATCCTTCGGGGTGCGTGAGGGCACTTTTTCACAGACCTGAACACTCTCATTTACACTTAGGAACTGCATACCCTTCAGTGATATCTAACATGTATATATATCTCAGACTTTACAACACAGTATAAAGGCATGGGTTGTAAAGCCCTGCTGGCTATAACAGCACAGTGTAAAGGCATCTGGGGTAAAGACGTACTTCTCAGTGTTAATTTGCCCACTGTTTCCACTTTTAGTTCTTGTAGGGCTTTTGGTTTCCCCAACATAGCTCTATCCCCTTATTTGTTCTTGTTGATACTACCATTTGTGAAAAGGGCGCTGCTGGCAGCAGATTCAACACCAGCAAAAAGAAGACATGAATAAGGGATGCCTAACTGGTCTCATCTGTACATCAGCTGCACAGACCACCAGCTACTATCCAAGTTTATCAATTAGACGGTGAGCCCGTCCTTACAGGTTGTATTTATGTACCAAACTCAGACCAAACGACAATTATAGCAACATACTTGATGTCTCTCTTGGCCTTTCCCACCCCTCACTCCTTCATGCTTCAGCTCACCAACATTCCAAGCAGTTCTCTGGATGGACTCAACAGTGGCCCCTTCTTGATGCGTGGAGAGCCCATAACGCACACCTACGCCTTTACTCTCATTACTCAGTCCAACACAATCTTTACATCCGTTTAGATCATTTTATGTGTCCCCAGAACTTAGTTCCACAACTTCTCCACTCATACTACCTGGGTCACATGATATCAGACCATGCCACACATATAGTAGACATTGTGTGGGGTAATCTCACCCACTGCTTCCTACCTGGATGTCATCCAGAGATACACTAGACAACCCAGTATTTTGTGATGCCCATTTAATCCACATAGCCCAGTACTTTGAGGAAAATCATGGCACAGCCACTAGCCGTGCCGTTGAATGGGATTCTTTTAAAGTGGTCACTAGGGGCTTCTGCAATCAAAACTTAGCTCAAGTTCGCAGGGAATTGACCAGGGCCCTCCGAGACGCAGATGAGGCATTGACTGAATTGAATAACCGCCCCCTCCTTGATGACATGACATGACACGCCCTGACAGATGGCAAGAAGCAACAAGCAGCCTTAGTAGAATGTCTCCGCTGTTATCATTTCACAGAATACCCAGCCCGCATACACTCTGTGGGGAGCAAACCCAGTCACCTACTGGCATGGCTGGCCTGACAGGAAACACACGCTTCCCCAATGACAGAAATTGCCCCTGACACGGGCCCAATTGAGAGATCCCATTCAGGTATACTACAAGCATTTACCTCTTACTATGCCGAGCTATACATGGCGCCTCCCACCCTACCCCCCTGGCACAATTAGATGTTTTCTAACCACCATCCCCCTGCCCTCCAGCAAAGCTTTGCTATGAGAGGAGCTAGACAAATTCATCACTGTGGCTGAGAAAGCAATACATGACCTAGCTCACAATAAGACCCCAGGATTAGATGGGTTTCCAACTGAATATTATGATCGGTACTTGGTCAGTCTGGCCTAATGTTTAGTCGAGGTGTGAGCCCTTACCACCGGTGTGCTCCCAGCTTCCCTCCAGGAGTCTCTTCTAGTATCCCTGCTGAAGCCTGATAGGGAGTCCACTCGCCTCTCCTCCTATCGCCCGGTGGCCATATTGGGTGCCAATTGTAAAACACTTGGCAAAGTCCAAGTGAATCGGTATTTGAGAGTACTTCCTGTCCTCATCCACCCTGATCAAAATGGATTGTACCAGGACTCAATATGTCTAATAATATGAGATGACTGTTCCATGTGATGGATCAAGTCTTGTTGCGACACCTGCGATATGCCTGATACTGGACCTCAAGAAGGCCTTTGATTCTTTCTCTTGGGAGTACTTCTTTGAGGTTCTATGGGCAGCAGGCCTGGGTCAATGTCTGCTGACTTATACGAAGCTGTTGTACACAAACCTGCCATTTAGGGTGCACATTGGTTGCTTGATTTCATCCCCCTTTCCAATAGACCGTGGTACACGACAGCCCCAGTGGGTATACGAATGGCTGGCAGGAACAAACCTCTATGAGACAAGAACATGAGGCAGTCCTCTCCCCTCCTATATAATTTGCCAGCTCTTACAACCCACTAGCAAGATACATCTCTCCTGGCCAGTACACAAGTGGATTGTCTGAAAATGTCTAACTAGGGTTTTCCAGCTACCGAACAAAATCACACCATACTCCCCCAAAATTCCCCTCCAGGGCTTTGATGCCTCTGGGAGGAGAACTTAATAAAGCCTCTTCGACACCGAGTGGTCTAGAGCCCTGGAGTCCCCTAAGACTGTTTTGAGGAACGCTTGTTTTAAAAACATCCAATATATGAGCCATCATAGGGCATATCTTACACCCACTTGACCAAATTGTATTTTCCCACAGCCAATTTCACTGGCTTCAAATGTCTCACCCAGGTTGCCGACTTTCAGCATATGCCCTGGTCCTGCTCCAGCATAGCAAGCTTTTGGCACGCAGTACATACTTCATTAACCACGGTCCCAGAACTCACCACATTAAATTCATGGGAGGCTACTGCCGTAGGTATTTTCCCCAGACAAAAAAAACACAGAGTATGGGTGCCCTTCGCCCACTTCGCCCTTCTTTTGGCCAAGCGTCTACTAACCATGCACTAGAGGGGCCTAACACACCCCGGCTGTCTCCCAATGGTGCAAGGCACTACTCAGATGGAGAGAGGCAGAAAGCTCTGCACTGAATTTGGAGGAAGCTTGTCTTATACGCTAGAGCCCAATAGCCGCAGCCTGGGTTACCATGCTCATGCAGTACAAGGAACTGGCTAAAGAGGACTCCCCTCCCTCACCGTCACAAATGTAAAGGCCTCTGGTCCTGGCTACACTCCCCCTCCATTACAATATGCCAGAGTTCACACCCGCTTTTCAAACCCCCCCAAATTCTCTTTCATTTTACCATTATCGCTCATGCTCGCCCTGGTTTCTTTTTCCAAGTTTTGCAACCCATCCCTATTATTCATTGGGTCCCCCTCGTTGCAACCCATCCCCATTATTCATTGGGTTCCCCTCATCCTTCTAGGACGTATAGGGAGACAGTTCTAAACAGCAGCAGGTAGCTGAAGAATTCTGACACTTTTCATCATTACGAGACAATGCATTTCACCCCTAGCCTATAAAGCAACGTGAAACTGAAATCAACACCCTGTTGTTATTTGCTATTTGTCTTACATATTGTTTGTGCAGGTACTGAACCTTGGTTTCTTTCATTTTCTGAAATAGAAATTTATCTGCAGAGTGCTAGCCATTTTGTTCTTATCCTGTTGCATCTGCTAATGTCTAAAGTTGATAAAACCCAATAAAAATGTTTTAATCATGTACAAGTTTATTCTCCCATGATGCCATATCCATTACACGTGCATTTCTTATTTCTTATAATGACAAGGCATTGCTCCTTTTGAACCCTAATTCTCAGGCATTTTTTCAACTCACTCTAGTTCTCTGTTGCTCATAGACATAAAATGATGTTGCAGAACTGTTTCTTAATTCCAGGCTAGAGAGGTTAGTTGTCAGAATGACGTGGACCAACAATTCCTGAGATCCCGACTTTACTCTTCAGTCCCACCTAGCCATAAAATATTTCACGTGGTTCACTCCCATAAAGAATGTAGCAGACATGCACTTGTTTGAGGAGACTCCTTCCTTCACACGTCAGTCTTTTTTCAGTCACACTGAGCTCACAGGTTCTGAAATCACTCCCTTTATTGTGAATTTCCTTTTTGCCTTCTCCTCGCCTATTTCCTTGTCCCATTTGTGATCTCAGCCACTACATTTCTCCTACTCTCGGTTTTTAATATTGAAACTAATTTCTCTGATTAAACAGACATGGACTGTCTCATAGACTTGAGTTGCTCCCTAATGTTGTTTAAAAACTATTTGGAATCCACACGTTTTTTACATTAAATGCTCTTTTTGACCCTCTGTCTCCTATGATAAAACACTTCCAATGCTCTGGATGGACCACATTACGTTCCTATTTTGCTGGGAAATCTGTGATATCTCTGCCAGAGGTTTCTTGACCACCACCTACACTTCTTTCTAAATCTGCTTGGTGGAACCTCACTTCAGATAGTGTTTCGACTGCTCTTGTCACACTTACATCTCCACTGGGCAAAGACCATGGAACCGTCTCCTCTTCTTATGCTGCTTTGAATTCATTAGCACTCCTAAAATTGTCTTGTGTGAGTTGTTCATCTTCTTCGATACTTTAGTATTCCACGGGTCTTTGCTCTCACCCACTCTCTTTAATTTATTCATGGAAGCTCTAACTGAATTGCTGAATTTATTGAACATCTACTATCACGTACGCAGATCACAAACAACTATACTTAAAAGTCTCTACCCCAAAGATATTCTATCTCTAAACTCAACTCTACAAAAGAACAAAACTGGCTTACTGGTAACCACCTCAAACTAAATGCTCTCAAAACAGAATTCCTCCTAATTGCCCCACCCAAACATGCACTTGACATTGCAGATTGGATGAAACATCTAACATTTGCATACCACACATTATTGATTCAACTAGATCTCTGGGAATAATGCTGGACAAGAATCTGAACATACAGGAGCACATCAGCTCCGCCACCAAAGGAGCGAAGTTCCCACATGAACATCTTAAGAAAATAAAAACTTTCCTACCCCCGGATGACCTCAAGTCAGCTGTTCAAGCACTAATGTTTCCCAGATTGGACTATGGGAGTGCAACCCTATGCAGCCTACCCAGACCTAAGCTGGCACCACTATGGGCCTCGCTTAACTCTGCTGCTAGGCTCAATACAGGATCAAAAAGAAACAATCACATTACCCCTGACTTGAAATGACTTAACTGGCTTCCATATGAGGCAAGGATTCATTTGAAAATTTCCTGCATGACGCATAAAGCCCTACATTTCAACACTCCGAGATACCTTGCACAAAACCTAGAGCTCTCAGGTGGCGTCAGAGCATCTAGAGGCACCAGTTCCCTACTGCTGAAACCACCAAAACTTTGCAAAACGAAAACATATAACCGAGCCTTCTCAGGCATGCCTCAGAGAATCTAGAACGCAGTTCCCCCTGAAATCAGAATAAACCCCTCAACTGCTTCATTCAAGAAAGAAGTAAAAATTTTACTGCGGTATAAATGTATGCCATACAATGCAGGATCTGTACTCTGGGGCAAGATTTAACCCCTAACTTTCACCCATACCTATTTCTCGCAGATTAGATGCATATTCTATTTTTCTTGTTGTTGTCTACCAGCGACCTGTACTTTTCTCTCTAGAGACTCACCTTGTTCATTGTAAAGCAGTCTGTTACCCGCAAGGGTCAAGTTTGCGCTCAATAAAACTTTATAAATAAATATATGCTTAGGCTTTACGCCATTACAAAAATAACTCATAATTTCAGACCATGAAGCATGGAATGCGTTTTGCTTAACAGTCATTAATAATTCTATGGCAGGACCCAGAGACAAAGATTCAGCTTTATCTTTCTTCACTTTATTTCCAGCAGCTTTTCCAAAGAAACGATTTTATGAACACAAACAACATTTCCCATGAGTCATTGGGAAAAAAAATAGAAACAGTCTGTTCAATCGGAGTGCTGCTGCCTGTATAACGGTCCCCGCAGACTCTCTATCTTCCTCTTACTTCGCTGCTCCAGCAGCATTTCAGATAAGTGTACTGTCTTAACCTTGCGTGTTGACTTGCATTATTTAACAGTTGTTTAATTATGGGTGGCGGCATAGTTTCCCGACCGCTTTACTTCTTTTGTGTCTTTTGCTTCATATTTGATTTTCTCCCTGTATAGGACGACCACAGGAACGTTCTCCTTCCTACGCGGTCGCAGTGCAATCTGCCAGCTCGCATGCGTGGTGGGGGGCCGCGCACTCATTACCTCGCGTGCTGCACATCTTGACTATCTTATCTAATACCCGCTTGAGTAAGAGTTGTTTTTTTCTGGGAAGATTTCTTTCTCTGAGGGTATTTATTTACATATTTCAGTGAGACACCACCTGGAGAACGAACACCCATGAGGGTAAGGCTAGCCTCCTCTGGGGCATTGATTGGGACTTTGCCCAGGCGCTGAATACCCCATAAAAGAAAGGAGTGCACATCTCAGGAGTGGGGGGTTTCAACCCCTATTTACCCCTGAGCTTGAGTATTACTAAGGGTTCTAGACATACTATATTGCCCCATAGCTGCCAAGGTTTCAGATTGCTATGTGTGACATTTTCAAATTTTTTGTGTAATTATGAGTGACATTTCAACGACTATGAGTGACACTTTCTTGTGAGCAAAATCAAGCAATGAAGACGAGGGAAATATATCATATATAAATATGAAAAATCACAAGCATTTGAGCAGCAAGAAACTCTGAGAAGTTAATTGGTGCAAAGCGCCAGAAAAATACGCAGGCAGGAAACAAGCATTCTGTGACATTCAAATACTTTGATTCTTTATTATATTTGCTGGGTGCTAGCACAAAAAAGTGTTTAGATTAGTATACTGGCACAGTGATACTCTTTCAGGCACTTCTTTGGTTGAAGTTCTCAGGCAACTTAGATTGAAACAGGTTGCAGATTGAGACCTGTGAGAGTAGAATAAAGAGTGTGGAAACCTGCTAGGGACAGAATTTAAATGTAAACTAGAATGTAAATTTGCAGCAAGGTGGGGAGGAAAAGCTGCAGGAGAAAAAGGGTGGAACCTTCAAAACGAAAAAGAAAAGGAGGGAAGCCTTTAACAGTGTATGGTATTCCTTTTCCTGTTTCTCTTTTGTTCCTCTTCTCTGCGTACCTCTATTCCTATCCTCCCAAACAACCATCGTTCGAACTTTAAACCCAGGTAGGTGGTAGTCTTATTTGTGCTGCACTGACGTTGTCGAGCCCCTGCTGCTCTAATGTGAGAGAGGCCGGGCTGCAGGCCGAGAAGTTAACTTACCGCAGCGTCACTAGTGGCAGCAGCGCCAGTCCAGACTGCCCAGTGGCGGAACTTGACGGGGTCACGGCGGGCGCACTGGCTGGCACACATGATGGCCGGCTGCAGCACCACCACAGTCACTCTGCTGGCAGTCGAGTCAGACTCCCCGCCGCGCCCGCAATGCCAGTAATCATGCAGCGCCGGGGCCCGGCGGGCCGAGATGATCATCTTCTGTCAGCCTACTCAGGGTGTGTGGAACTGCGCAGCGGCAGCACTCAGTGCAGCTCAGGTGCAGCGGCGAGCACAAGACTTGACTCCACGAGTGAGCGCGCCTTCTCTGGGACGACCTCACTTCCTGCAGTGTGCAGGAGGACCGCGTGACTCACATCCGGATATTAATGGACAGGGCAGGCCCCCGGCGCCCTAGTGGTGAGTGTGGGCTGTGTCAGTTTCACAGCCTGCCGCGCGGCGCCGCGGGCCGGGAATAATAATTAAGCCAGGCGCTGCTGTGAGGCCGCAACTGTAACATTTGTAGCCAGCACTGCAGCACTGACTCCAGCCAGAGCTGCATGATCCTTAACTGTTTGTGAGCCAGACAGAGCGCTCAGGGGCCTGCTGGCGGCACGTCTGCTGGGAGCAGAGCCCGCCCGCTAGTAGTAGCACCCAAGACAGTGGCATTATGCGTGACAAAGCATTTCAGTGCGGTGATGCGGAACACCACACTGAAATGCGTTAGTGTCACGTGTGATGCGTGATACTTGGCAGAACTGTTGCCCTATTACTCAGCGTGCCCAATATGGACTTTGAGGGCTCTGAGGACTATATGGAGGAGGAAGAGGTTACCTACCTCCCAATTGACGATCATTTTTGCGAGGTGATGGACACTTCCATCTTCAAAGCTGTCTCGCAGGTGGTAGCCCCCCTGGAGAAGAAGAGCATGACTCTTCAGACACAATGTCTAAAACCCCTCAATCAAAGGGAAAACACTACAGGGCCCTTGCCCCCTACCTCAAGGGCAGCCAGCTACCCCTGCTCCTACCACTGCTCCTATCCGTGACAAGCACAAGTGCACGGACGACCCAGGAGTCGATTTGAACACTTTTGCGTGCCTCAAAAAGGTGTTTATGGACTCACAGCCCTTACGGTACCCTCAGACTCCTGGTCCTACAAGGGATGCCTCTGCTACTCCCCCTCTAACTGACCTTGGAGACGGGGATGACTCCCCCAATACCTCGGATGAGGATGGAGACCAGTCTAGGCCTTGGCGCCCAACTACTAGTCCCCTAGTCAGTGCTGGCCCCTCCCCGGGCATGATTCAGCTCCCGTAGGCAGACTTACTGGACCCCGAAAACCTGCTACATCTGCGTTCAGCGGAGTGGTGCCCTGCACCCAAGGTATCTCCTACATGGCGGGTAGGTTAAGGAAACCTCTCAATAAGGAGGCGAGGAGTTACCTCAAGGCAGAATGCCCTAGGCTATCTTTATAGGGGAAGGTGGCCCTCACACTATAAATAGACATCAAGATGGCCACCTTTCTTGCTAAATTTGTCTGTGACCCCAAGAAGGGCATTGACAGATCATGGGGCTCATGCCAGGATAAACTCCTGGATGTAGCAGGTCCCCATGCGAAGATTATGGATATGGCTGAGGATGTGAAGGCCTCCGGTTCCCTCATATTTCTGGATGCTTTGTCTGGCTGGGCTCAGCAAGCCATTATTTTCCTGTGGCACTCGAACTGCACGATTTCTACTGAACGGCGCAGATCGATGTTGATTAAGATTGATCTCAAGTTGGGAGCTTTCTACGTCGGAGGCGGGTACAGTAGCCCATGACAACCTTTTTGGGGATCCCTTTAATCGAGAATTGGGCAAATTCCTCAAGACTTTTAATTCATCAGACAAATCCCAGACCTCTATTAGGAGGATATTCACTCCTGTATTTTTGCTGCAGCCAGTTGAGGTAAGGACGCCTGACCGGCCGTTCCTTCCATCAAGTTTCCCGAGGTGGTGACTCTTGTCGAGGCGAATGGCAGGATTCCAGCAAGTATTGGAACTTCTACCTGACCAAATCCTACCCCTCGCCAAGCATGGAGCGGAATTTCACCCCTTGATCAGGCACACAGCGTGCTGGGAGATTCCTACACAAATATATCTTCAGTTTATACAAATTTGAAAATGATGATTCCAAATGCTCCAGTAAATTTCGAAAAAAAATTATTGACCTTGTTGTTTCACACGTAAGATGCTGATGTGTTCAAAAAAGTTTCTCATGCAACAGATTTTCCCATCCAGGCCTTTTTCTGGGCATGCAAGAATACACCAAACATCCTCAGTCGTAAATCTTATTCTACCCAATGCATTTTGGGCCATCAGTGGCCCTTCTTCAGGGGTGCACTACAAGTAAAAGAACATTGACGTTAGATTTGTGGCTACGAATCTCTATACCTTCAAATACAAGCAATATGTGACGTTGTATTAAAAACCCATGCCATGTTTTTTAGCTGACCCTACTCAGCGTTCTCCCTCTAACAGTGTAACTACACGTTCAAACAGTTTTGCCTGGACGAGCCTATACCGTACTGCCACGCCCTACATCTTAAGGCTTTCCTATTCTCCAGTAAAAACAGTAGTGTACCACTGAAGAAGGGGGAACATCTTGGTGTTTTTACTGGAGAATAGGAAAGCCTTAAGATGTAGGGCGTGGCAGTACGGTATAGGCTCGTCCAGGCAAAACTGTTTGAACGTGTAGTTACACTGTTAGAGGGAGAACGCTGAGTAGGGTCAGCTAAAAAACATGGCATGGGTTTTTAATACAACGTCACATATTGCTTGTATTTGAAGGTATAGAGATTCGTAGCCACAACTCTAACGATAATGTTCTTTTACTTGTAATGTACCCCTGAAGAAGGGCCACTGACGGCCCGAAATGCATTGGGTAGAATAAGATTTACGACTGAGGATGTTTGGTGTATTCTTGCGTTCCCAGAAAAAGGCCCGGATGGGCATATCTGTTGCATGAGAAACTTTTTTGAACACATCAGCATCTTACGTGTGAAACAACAAGGTCAATAAAAAAAAATTCTCGAAATTTACTGGAGCATTTGGAATCATCATTTTCAAATTTGGATAAACGGAAGATATATTTGCGTAGGAGTCACGCAGCACGCTATGCGCCTGATCAAGGGGTGAAATTCCGCTCCATGCTTGGCGTTGTTTACACATGTGTGATACCAGGGTGGATCATGCAGTTCAGGCTGCACGCAAATAATGCAAACTAAAGAAACGATCGAAAAAAAGATAAAGACATGTTAAATAATGGTGTGAACTGTACCGCTTTCCAAATCCTACCCCTGCCATCGTGGTAGCCGAGGCGGACCCAGAGGCAACACCAACTTCAACAATGCCCAAGGTGAGAATACAGGACCCTGTGGGGATTCTAATTGGCGGTCGCCTGGCCTCTTTCATAGTGAACTGGCAAAATCTCTCCTCAGACATGTGGGTCCTTCAGACAATAAGAGGCTTTTTTTGTGAAACTTTATTTGCCATTTTTCATGTGAAATCCCAGCAATATGATACATGTACTCAATGCAGCAATACAGTAGGCGCAGTTCAATATATGCTTTTTGACTTAAAAATCACAACAAACACATTTCGCCAGTGGCAGCTAGCACTTGGATTACCTTGATTCTAATCGCCTCTCTCCCTTGTGATGGTCCCCGTACATTTCAAAAAACCATATAACAGATACCATTAGTCAGTATGGGCACGGGGGTCAACCCACCCCATGGGGTCTATCCCAGCAGGCGGCTGCGACGGTGTGGCTGATTCAACCTCTAGCAGGTAATTCTTCAAAGGGCTCCATATATCTTTGGGCCTGGATGTCACTGGTAGGGTATTTGCAAACAGGTCACAATTTGGCTATTTGGCCAGGCCTTTGTAGTGGGAATCACCTTATTGCCCCAGTGAAGAGCTATTTCCCGCTTGAAGAGCAGCAACGCAATAGAAGTGAAGCAACGCAACTGCTTTGGGATGTTACAGACATACCCCAGAAGGGCCACCTCTGGCATAGGATGGAGGTCAAGGTGAGTCATATGTGAAAAGATTGTGTAAACTGCTCTCCAATACCCTCCTATCTTCACACAATTCCAGGTCATGTGAGCAAAGTCTGCATGATGCGCCCCACATTTGGGGCACGTATGTGGCAGAGAGGGGTCTATTGAGTTAAGTTTAGCAGGGGACATGTATGCCCTCCATAGGTACTTGAAGTGGATCAGCTTGTGCTGACTATTCAGGGAAACTTCCTTAGTCTGGGTACAGCAGAAGGACCAATGGGAGTCCCAGGTCTCGTTCCCAGATCTCCCGGACTTTGGCATCTCTGGTGGGAATTAATGTTATGCAGGCTTTGTACAACTTTGAAATTAGATGGTCCCCCCCTGTGCTGGTGATCAACATTGTCAGTGGTGGATATGATTTCGGCTCCAGAGGGAACCCAGCGATCTGTGCTCTTAGCGCACTCCGAAGCCTACTGAGAATGAAGTGATCCATAAAGGATGCTTCACTGAACCTCCCGTCCTTCGAGCTATGAAAAACATGCCCACCCGGAAATAAATCCCCACTTGTGTCTAGGGAATATGTAGTAAGTGTGCGCTGTACCAGCTTTTCTTCCGTGATGGGCAACCATGGATTGTTGACTATCGGCAGCGAAGTGGAGTATAATGTGTGACCGCCAGTCACTCGTGCTAGTTTCTTCCAAGCCCAGCAAGTGGTGGGCGCGGTCTGCACAACCCGGGGGTCTCTGGGAAATTCTTTAGGCAAAATCGTTTTAAGCGGAGCAGGATGCACCAGGTCAGCTTCAAGTTTGGAGTAAGGTATGCATGCACCAGGAGTGTGCAAAGCTGCTTTGTGCCACTAAGTAATAAATCTGAAAATTTGGGACCCCCAGACCTCCCCTTTCATATGGCAGGGTTAGAGTGTCCCAACTGACATGTCAGTCCGATAAGATGTGAGCGAAGCGTTCGAAAAAGGCTGTTGGGTAACGGACTAGGTATGTTCTGAAATAAATACAAGAATTTGGGGAGCACGACCATTTTAATGATTGCTACTCTCCCGGACAGCGAGAGAGGGAGCCTTATCCAACGTTCAACTTGCTGCTCTAACGCATGTATTGCTGGACCTTAATTTAGCCGAACAATCTGCTCTGCCTCTATATGAATGTTTATCCCCAAATACTTAGTGGAGTCGTTACACCACGTCAGCGGGAATTCACACTCCCACCTAGTAGTGCTATGTGTCACTGGAAACATTTCCAACTTACCCCAGTTTATTCCCAACCCCGAGTACCCGCCGGACCGGATAACCTTTCTAACTAGAGGGTCCAAATTTTCTTGAGGGCGTCAGACATATAATACTACATTGTCCGCATTGAGTGAGATTAGAAGAGGACCAATCTTAAATTGGAGCCCTCTGTGTAAATGTCGCTCTTGTAATTGCCTAACTAGGGGGTCTAATGCTATAATAAAAAGTAACGGAGAGAGTGGGCAACCCTGCCTGGTGCCGCAGGTACGCTGAAACGGAGGAGAGCGTACCATTCAACCTGAGTCGAGCAATGGGTGATGTGTAGAGCAAGGCTGTGAAGTCTATGAAACCCTTCGGCATTCCCAACTTCCCCATGACCGCCAGGAAAAAGGGCCAAACCAGGAAGTCAAAAGCCTTTTCCGTGTCAAGGAGCACGGCGGCCGCCGGAACCTCAGGGTCTATCCTGTTAATAGTGGCAAAAAGCGTTCGGAGGTTCAGGGCTGTGGACCAGTGTGGTACAAAGCCCGACTGGGCAGGTGAAATAATCCGATCAAGCAGCAGAGCCAGTCGCAATGCTATCATTTTTGCCAGAATCTTATAATCCAGATTCAATAACGACAGTGGCCTATATGACCCACAGAGAAGTGGGTCTTTGCCAGGCATAGGAAGCAAAATGATCACTGCCTCCCGAAGAGTGGGGGCAGTTCCCGCCGTTCAAGACCTCCGTTGCAGACCTCAAGGAGGTATGGAGCTAGTATGGACTTGTAGGCCTTGTAAAAGTTACCCGTGAACCCATCAAGGCCTGGTGCGGTCGAGCCATTCATGGCATCAATGGCGCTAATGATTTCATCCTAGGTAAATGGCTCTGCCAAAAATTGTTGCATAGTTTTTTCAAGCCACACTAATGCAACTTCGGCTAGATATGCATTACGATCATCTTCACTGTATGTTGTACGCGATGAATATAACTGAGAGTAGTAGTCAAGGAATTCATCCCGAATGTCCGGAGTGCCTGTCAGTATCGACGATAAGAGGCTTTCACATAAAAATGTACGGGGTTCCGTCTCAGTCTTACCATCCCAGACCTCTGGTCTTCTCACAGGAACAGGAGGTCCTGAGATAGCCAGCCTGTTGGAGAAAGGAGCGATATTCAAAACAATGGTTCATCCCAAAGGCATCCTCAGCAACATTTTCCTTGTGGAAAAAAGGGACGGTGGTCAACGGCTCGTTATCAATCTAAAGGAGTTCAATGGATGGCTCCTATACCGTCACTTCAAGATGAAGGGTATCCATCTTCTGTGGGATCTCCTCCAAATGTCAGATTGGATGGTCCACCTGGACCTGAAGGACACCTACTTGGCAGTCCCTATTTTCCCACCTCACAGGCGCTTTTTACAGTTCTGGTGGGGCTCCAATGTTTTCGAATTTGCATCCCTTCCTTTGGATCTATCAATGGTCCATTGGTGCTTCAGTAAGCTGATGAGACTAGTTGTCGAACACTTGAGCTCGCGCGGAGTGAGTCTACTGCGACAATATTTTGATCATGAATCAATGCCCATGGCACATCTCATTATATTTACAGATGGCAGTCGACCTTCTGGAGTCATTGGGCTTAATGATCAGCACGGAGAAGTCCACTCTGGTACCAGCCAAATCCCTGCAATTTCTGGGATTCCTGATAGACTCGGTCAGAGCGACCTTCAGTCTCCCGGCTCGAAAGCTGACCAAGATCAGGCACGACGTCAGGAGGACAATATCCAAATCACAGAACTCCCTCCTGCAGTTGGCACGGATTGTGGAACTCGTCTCGTCCTCCATACAGGCTATTTTTCCGGGTTCTCTCCACTACTGGGCGCTGCAACGCTTGAAAATCTTGCACCTTCATAAGGGTCTGTCGTACGCCCAGTTGGTTCCACTCACAGATGAGGGAAAGGAGGAGATACGATAGTGGATCGCGCATATGGAAGCGTGGAAAGGTCGAGCAATCTTCAGCTCCCAACCCGAGCTGATAGTCGAATCTGATGGCAGCAGCTCCAGGCGGGACGTGCATTGTTGGGAGTTCTTCACCGGAGGAAAATGGTCCTCCACAGAGAAATCTCTGCATATCAATTGCCTAGAGTCTCCTTTTGAAGATGGACGATGTGGCGATGGTTCGCTATGACAATCACCTGGGGGTGGGGGAGACACGGTCAAGGACCATGTCGGACCTTGCTCGAACGCTACGGGAATACTGCTTGGCCAATCAGATCTCCCTGTCAGAAGAACATCTTCTGGGCCACTCCAATCAGGTGGCAGATTGGCACTCTCGCCATTGGAGAGATGTCATCCTTTGGAAGTTGCATCCACGCCTCTTACAGCAACTCCAGGACCAATGGGGTCCATTTTCCGTGGATCTCTTTGTGTCCCGCCTGGACTTCCAGCTCAACAGCTACTGCAGTTGGAGACTGCCTCCCCATGCAGTGGCCACGGATGCCTTCCTTCAAGATTGGAACAAGGAGTTGGCTTATGCCTTCCAGCCTTTTGCGATGATAATGCGATTGTCTGCTCAAGTGCGCAGACAGCAAGAGTAATGATTACCCCAATATGGGGATCGCAAGTCTAGTTTCCAGCGATGATGGAACTTTCTTGGGATTTTCAAATCTCTCTACCCCTGTTTCTGGATATTTTCCAGGATCCCCAGAACAATCCTCACCCACTGGTGCTAGCGGGATATCTTCACCTCATGGCCTAGCGGGTTACCGAGAATAATGGAAAGTCCCGGGGATTTCACGAGAGGCTGCCTCTTTGCCTGCCAGGGCCTGGGCGGACAGTCCAAACAAGCGGTACCATTTTGCCTGGGATAGATGGCTGGTTTGGTGTCTCTAACACCAAGTGGATCCCTTGGGGGCAGATGTTATTCAGATTTTGAACTTCCTGGTGAGATTGACTTTCCAAGGTTTGCTTACATATCGTTTAACACCTTTAGCCTATCGGCCAAGAGAGGAAAGACAAAAACGGTGGAAAAGGGCTGGTTCGATACCATATGCAGTAAAGCTCATAAGCGCCTTAAGGAGGCCCTGCATAAAACACCAAGAAGCAAGAGTGAGGTCCACCAATGTAGAGCCGAGTATAAAATGGCAATTAAGAGGAGGAAACAACACTTAAGGGAGATCACTTGGGATTCTTTACAGGAGGCCAGTATTAGCAAAGATGACAGATCATTTTGGAGGATAATTAATTCCTCACCATGGAGCACAGAGGGGCACCCTAAGATTGAGGTAGCAATATTGGAGGAAGAGTGAATTAATCACTTTGTTAACATCTATTCAGCACCTTCCACAACTAATTTACAAGAACAGAGCCAAATTAATAATGAGATGGTAGCTATGTCCCAAACCTCTACCATCTCTCCCTTCTCTTTGGAGGAAGTTATTAGCGCAATCCAAGCAAGCAAAAGCAGTAAAGCCCCTGGACCAGATGCCATTTCAGTTGACCTTTACAAAGATAACATCAATCTGTGGGGCCCACTGTTGACCCAAGTTTTAAGGGCTAGCTGTAAAGTGGGATTTTTACCATCTTGGGGAGAATCAATTATTGTCCCCATATATAAAAAAGGAGATCGCCTAAATCCAGCATGCTATAGGCCAATCTCCTTAATAGACTCCCTAGTAAAGGTAGCGGGACGGATAATCTTGGATAGATTACAACAGTGGGTGGAACTGCATGGTAAACTGTTTGATCTACAATATGGTTTTCGCCCCGGGATTGGGACAGTAGAACAGAGTCTCAATTTAAGCCTGCTTATCAGTAAATATGTCAAGATCAAAAAGGGGCAGATTTATTTAGCCTTTGTCGATCTTTCATCGGCTTTCGATTGCGTAATACACAACAAACTATGGTTAAAACTGAGAGATATGGGGGTGGAAATGCCAATTATTGGTTTTCTAAGAGACCTATACATGGGGTGCAGAGCCAAGGTAAGATTTGGTGTAAGCGGAGAATGCACCGAAACCTTCAGCGTGGAGAGATGGGTGAGACAGGGGTGCGTCATGGCCCCCTTCCTGTTTTCTTTATATATAAACAGTGTGGGGGAGGAGCTCGTTGCAGCAGCAAAAGATCTTCCGCAAATTGGTTCGCGCCCAGTCCCGGCCCTTCTCTACGCTGATGACGCTGTTCTTATGGCCCGCACCCCACTGGCTTTGCAGTCATTGCTTAATAATTTTGTGGATTACATGAAGAAACTGGAACTCCATGTCAACCAAGCCAAGACATTTATTATGAAATGCGGTAAAAATAGTAATAAATGTAGAACCATAGTAATAAATGGAACTAAAATTGGGTTTACGGACACCTTCTCTTATCTTGGAGTCCTGTTTGATAAGGAGGGGTTGTGGAGGAAGGCCATTGAAAACAGAAAGAGCCTTTTTATTAAGGCCTGCTGGGCCCTGAGATGCTTTGCAAGGTGCATGGAAACCAACCCGCCAGATATGATGATGAAGATCTATAAAGCAAAATGTACTAGCATAGCACTTTATGGGGCCGGCATATGGGGACACAAGACATGTGTAGAGTTGCAAGCAGTAGAAAATGATTTTTTTAGACATCGACTGGCAATTCCCAAAAGTACATCAGTACATGTATTACATTCTGAACTTGGTGCTCCCCTCCTTACAAATGTAATTAAACTCGAACCTATTTTACTTTGGCACAAAATCTGGACATCAGAGTATACAGACCTTAACCGATCTATAATAGCTGATTGTCTTAAACTATCTTCATACTTGTACATCCCATGGATGGCGGATGTCCAACAGTTCTTCCACGATATGGATCACTCAGAATATTTTGAGAACCCAGAGTTGCTGGCGACAATCAGTAGAAAATCGTTGAAAAGGGAAGCTATGGCAAATCTGGAGAACCTTGACTTGATATCTGAACTCCCAAAACCTTCCGTTGCAAATAATCAATTGATTTTAACCACTTTTAACATGCAGCCATATCTTAAATTTGTTTTAAATTAACGGCATAGATTTGTCCTTACACGTTTAAGGTTAGATATATTCCACCGACTATGCACTTTTCCCACTATGAACGATTGGTCCACAAAACTGACAAACTGCCCCTGCGATAGCAGGATGCCCCAGAACACCATGCACTTGGTTCTTCTGTGTAAATTTTGCTCTTGACAAAGGAAGCTGTACATTTTACCCATCATAAATCAGCTAGGCCTTACACAATGCCGCCCTGCTTAATTGCACCTACAATCTTTGCCCTCTCTCGAAATTTGCTGTAGACTGTCCTCATTTTTATGGGCCACTTTCTAGGTAAGAAAAAGTATAATTTTAACTAAAAGTTTGAAAAAGTTAACTGGTTCACATAATTCAGGGGCAAAGCTAGTAAGTGTCTTGAGAAAAATTAATACTGGAATTTAGGATGGAAAATATTGTATACTTGTACCTTTAAAGGTTATGAGCCATATTCACATATTCAACAAATGGAATATATTGGTGGCAGATAATTTTAATCATCTGATTTGACGGTTTTAAATGTTTTGGATTGTATTTTTATTCTTTGAAATGAAATGAAATTGAGCTATGTTTGTATGTGTGTAACTGCTTTTATGGATGTTTTTTCATGACACCGAATAAAGCGATATATGACTAAAAATACCTTTAGATCGGCAATGTTAACGGGCAATTTACTGGTAGACGGCCACCCAGTTGGTGATCATCTTCTGGTCTATAAATTGCTGAGGGTTATCTGGTTGTCTTTCCCCCTGAACCTAAGTACTTGGTATTATGGGATGTAAATAAGGTCCTTACTTTGTTTCAATCTTGGCCTTCTAATAAGTACCTGTCTAGAAAACAGCTATCGGCGAAACTGGCGATGTTGTTATGTTTAATTTCTTGTCGTAGGGTCTCAGATGTTCCAGCCTTGGACATTACAGGTAGAGTTTTTACCCCAGAAGGGGTGACTTTTCATATTGCTCGCTAAACAAAATGTAATTCTAAATTGGTGACATACCCAGCTTTTTCGCAGGCTCCTAAATTGTGTGTGGTTTGCACCATTAACAAATATGAAATTGTCACGTAGGACAAATGGCCTCATTGAGAATGGCAGTTATTGATTGTCCTCATGAAACCTCATAAAGCGGTTTCCTCCCCTACGATTGCCAGATGGGTCAGAGGGGTCATGCAGGAGGCTGGCATTGATACATCCTGTTTTGGAGCTCATTCAGTGAGAGGTGCGATAGCCTCCAAGGCTTTCGCCTTAGGAGCAAGACTGGAAGATATCCTCTGCGCTGCTGACTGGACTTTTTATTTTAAACCAGTGTCCTTTCTGGCAAACATAGTGGTAGATCAGCTTTAAACTAGCCTAATCCTCGCCTCCGGGTCCTGCCATAGAATGAAAAACTTCCTAGCTATCGTAAAGGAAAGTTTCAATTCTATTAAGGACACGGAGACGAGGATTAACCCACCCTGGACCTCTAACGTCTAGAGGTCCCACCCTAACAGAGGTGCAAGGCTGCTTACGATGGTGATATCTTACACTGGGTTCAGATGCATGCTGTGGGTGGTTGGATGTCTCATGCCTTATTGAATGTTCTTATCTAATACACTTGCAAGGATGACTTGTATATCTCTCTCTTCTGTGCTGTGATGGTTGATTATGCATCATTTTTTCTGAAACAACAGAAAGTTCACAAATTTCGTTGTTACTTCCTAGGAACAGAATCCAATAAACAAGAGTAGAGCCAGTGGATGAAGGTGGTGTCGCAAGAAGAAAGAGGGAGATCGAGAGTCTGCGAGGACCATTATACAGGCAGAAGCACTCCGATTGGACAGACTGTTTCTATTTTCCGTCTCAATGTCTCATGGGAAATATAGTTTGTGTTCATAAAATTGTTTCTTTGGAAAGGCTGCTGGAAATAAAGTGAAGAAGAATTAATAGAATTGAAACTTTCCTTTACGATAGCTAATACATTTTTCATTCTTCTTAACAAATTTCTATAGTAAAAGGTTTGATCAGCCCCAGTTGCGGTAGCCTTATTGCAACTCTCGCCAAGGAACCAGTGCCTGATATATGAAGCCTTTTTTGCAGTTGAAAAGTCTGAGATTTGCAAAATCTTTGTGACTGCAAAAATGCAAGAAGCAATGCATAAAGGACACTTGGCTAGTCAGAAATGATTTTTTGATTTGCAAAATGCCCTTTGCGACTGATTGAGAATTGTAAGGAGGAGGAGACGTGAATGGGCTATCACTCTTCTTGTTACAATTAGCAATGATTATATATATGGTTTGTCACTACGACTGTAGCCCCCAACTATTGATAGAAAGCCAACCTGTCAAAGCAGTTAGTACCTGTAATGCACAGCATTTACTTTGTTAATACAAGCCGTGTGCTACAGAGGGAGCAGGCAGTGGTTCAGGGGATCCCTTCATATTCTCTTCACTGAATGTCAACTTTTATATTTGAAAGCAGCACCAGTCCATTCATGGAAAAATGGTTGCTTAAAAAAAGTCAGCAATCAATGAATGTGAGTGCAAGGATGGAGGTCTGCTGTCCCTCTCATGTTTCTATCCTTGCATTCATAATCATTGGCAGGGCCACAAATGGGCTCCTGGCTCCTAAATATTAATGAGACATGAGTGTTTGCGACTCCCTGTGAATGGGCATTTTGTATTGTAACTGATAAATACATCAGTCGGAGCACACAATGAAGATGCGATAACTAATCAGTCAGTGTGTAAAAAACACACCAACTGATTTGCGACCCCACGTTAGTACATTGTGGCCCTGTTGAGCTATTTCCACAATAAAATAGATCAAATTTGTCTCCCTTGTGACACAGATACCCCTACACAAACTTCAGCCAAAGTGATTTCAATTTAGATCCCTCTCTGTTTGAGTTTTCTCCACTGCCCTTCAATATGACAGGACCATTAGCAATGTACATTAAATCTGGCATCGACCTTGATCATGGCCTGGCCTCTATTCCACATCAAACAATGTATGGAATTTGTCCCATGCTTACCAGTTTATGCAACACCTCAGTTACTCAGGGATTAGTTAATCCAGTCTGAAAAATGGCTTTGGTTGCACCATCGATGAAAAAGCCCTCATGTATTCTACTATTTCTGCCTCCCAACAGCTGTCAGTAGCGTAACCGCAAAAATGACACATGGACTACCTCTACAGTGCTTCACTTACTCTGAGCAACTGAAGCTGTTATTTTTTTTTTTTTTTAACACTTTA